>CM021103.1:582379377-582628489 GCA_007115665.2 Sequoiadendron giganteum
TGAACCTGGAAGCCGTGGGATTGGTTGAAAGTGTAAATGCGATGAAGACTTGTACAGTCAATGTGAGGTTGACAGATATGTACATGTAAGTTGGCAAGTCGATGCAAGATAGATGATTTTTTTTCATTGTATACTTATAAAGAAGTATTGTAACAGTGAGATTAATGGGAAGTTGCTGTGAGTTGATCAGAGAGTGAGGGATGATATTGTATGTAATATTTTTATTACTATAATACAATTGTTTTTGCTTGGGGTGGTGGATTTTTTACCTAAAAAGGTTTTCCCACGCAAATACTGTGTCATTTGTGAATGCTTATTTTTCGTTATCTCTTTTATGCTGCATGTATTCATCTTAGTAATTTTAGAAATTATTAAAACCAGTTTTTGCTCTTCTCCTTTGTTGTATTAGTGTTAAGGGAATGTATTCCACACTGTTGGGTCAATAGATCCATCCCTGTTTTCCCTTCATCAATGCCCCAAACCTGATTTTTTCCATGGAGATCATTTGTAATGGAGAAAAAGTTGTTGTGTTGGGCCCTCTTTCTCATCGCTTCTTCCTTCATTTTTCCAGCTATTGCAAATAAGCCCACCTACTGTGGTAATATTTTCATAGCATATCCAGAGAAAAACAATTTGCCTATTTTTATAGTTGTCGAGAAATTAATATAATTGACTAAGTTCCTTTGTAGTACAGGTATGGAGAAAAATTATCAGGTGAAGGTTGACAATGTGCGAATCACTCTATATCCAATTGTGAGTGGGATGCCTGCAATCTTCAACATTTCAACAACTTCTAGTAATTCTAAATCAACTAATTGTCTTTGCCAATATATATATTTAAATGCCATTTTTTTCCTAATAATTTGCATTCTCTTATTTTTGTGGTGTCCAACCTACTTTCACACTATTCTAAGATATCTCTCAGCATTATGTAGATATATTACTAAATAAGATAACTAAATTAATTAGTCGATAGGCTATATATGGTGTGAGATTTCGGCCTGAAACCTGTCTCACGCCTTGAAACAAGTTTTCCTATTGGTAAACTACACAAATTTACAACTTACATGAATACTTATCAACAAAAAAATTAAAACTTAACTATTCATTTAATGGAACATAGCAGATGGGAGAGAGTGTTGAAACTAATTACATTGAATTTTGGTCCAATAAATGCAGAATAAATGTAGAGTACTATTCTTGGTAGGTTTTGTTTGCTATTGGCAGTCCTATGAAGAGTTAGTCGATAGGATTTGATTTGCTTTGAATGCATATTTTTCAGTTGCCAACTACATTTTACTATATATGACCACCTAAGACTAGAATTTTACTCTATTTCACCGCCTAACACTGTCTATAAATAGAATGAATGATGTAAAGATAAATTACAGAGAGTTTGCAGCAGAAAACAAATAGAAGAATATGAACATCAAAGTATGTTTCCTATTTTACTTTTTGTTTTATATTTTACCTTCTACGCTAGCATAATCCATTTAGACGTACCTATAATCTATGGAACACATAATTTCGAGAAATATAAGACAAAATAAAGTGTGTACTACTACAGATAACCTGGGATTGTCAACAGAGTGCCTATTTCCTATCGATGCCATTTATGACCACGAGTATGTTTCTTAGATATCAGAAGTTTCTTTGATGACCTGTTTTGCTCTTTGTCAAAGTCCTGTCGAAGCATCCAAACATATTTTCTCTTAGCACATAGACCTGATTCCTTCCTCACCACAGATACTAATGCACCATGAAATTGTTAAGAAAATTTCTTCAATCGTAGAAAATAGAATAATTGTACATGGATGTGGTGGCTAGGTTATGATCTCTTTACAGTTTACAGTTGCCTGATTTTAGGTAAAAGATCATTGTTTGTTGTGTCCTATCTCATCAACTTTCACAATCTCTTTTGGCATATCCATGATTTGTAATTCTTTCTTGACATGTTCTCGACATCGAGCATCCAATCCTCTTCAAATAACAATGATGACCTTTGCAAGACAATCTCTTTGAAACTTCTTAAAGTTTCCAATCTCTTTATAAAAAATAGAGCCACACAGATTAAAGTTGTTCTCTATATTATTTACCAAATCTATACCAACCATTATGTTGATAATGTTTCCACCATATCTCCTTTCCCTGCTCAGCTATCATTAAATAGTGGTTCGCCCTTCCTCTTGATCAGTTGAATATTTCTTCAAGCCATTGTTGGAAAATGTTGCCACTGCCACATTCTTCTCTGCCTTGTTGAAAAAGGATCGCATGGAAAGCCTCTAGGGTTAGGATGAAGAAGCTGCACATATACATTAGGGTAAGAATAAAATGAATCTGCTAGTTCCACATATAGGTAAAGAAAAAAATAGAAGCAACAAAAATAAACATATGTTTGAGGAAAGTGTTGGGCACATGTGATGGTAGAAAGGAAATAATAGGTAGTGGGGTGTATGACCCAAAGGAGCTTAGTACCCTAAATAATCACTCCAAACCACTAGCTCAAGTCTCCATCTAATAGAAATTATAGAAATATTGCTTGAAATAGGGAAATTCTTGTATAATGCTGCAATAAGGACTTATATTCACTTTCCTAAGTTTAATTTAATTCCTTAGAACTAGTTAAATGTTTTGTTTTAACGAATTTAATCTTGTACATTGAAATGTTGTGTGTGTTATTTATTCATTGGATGATTGGCATTTCTAAAAACAATAAAAGATGGAAATAAGAGATTGTTATAGTCACCTTAATTTAATTATGAGAATTGAAAAAAAGAGGGTGAATTAAAATATTAATATCTAACAATGGGTAGTTCAAAATGTATACTTCATCTAAAGTTACGAGCCCAAATAATTATCCATATACATAATAAAAAAAGGGTGTTAATATTAAAAAGAAAATATTTAAATAGTATTATTATTTTGTCTAATTTTCTTTAACTTAAATAACATATTTTTCTTCTAAATCAAAACTAATAATTGCGAAATTAAAATATGGGTTCCATGCTAACTAGTAACCCTACCTTTGTTGCATTCCAATAGAGGAAATATTTAATATAGTATTGCATTGAGAAGTCCTTGAGGGAGTGCTTCCTTTAATGAGAATCTATTTTTTTTAGGGGTTAGGAAGTTTTATTCCTTGAATGCTTATGCTAATCATTTCCATGTACCACAAGTGATTATCTTAGCTAATATTCTCTAGGGGATTGAGAATAATCTTACGTTCAAGGATGAACCAACTCCTTAGTAGTAAATAGGGAGTGTCATCATATTATGCAAACAATTGAAATGTTTCCATTGCCTAGCTAAGCTTGCAAGTTAAAGTAAATAGAATGGGGAGAGGAGGGCAAATGTGTTCTCTCTCGTGGTATATTTTGGTCTTGTCACATGTAAGTAAGCAATTGATCTTATATTATAGAAAATGTTGAAACAATTACAAATCCATTATAGAAAATGTTAAAACAATTAAAAATCCTATAGTAAGGACAATTCTAAGTCCCTGCATGAAAATTAAACCAAAACTGTAGTCATCTATACCCATCCTAACCTATGCACCACATGGGTTTCTAGTAAACCTTGATCATGAACCTTATTCATAAAGTGTCATAGTAAATTTGAATAAGAGTTGAGAGACCTTGATGCCTCTTTCTCCACTAAGCCTTTGTGATGTCCCTTCACTTAGAGAGAGTGGTCATTCAGGTCTCTGTAGCTAGTGGGTTACCTTCTATGTGTATTGTCATGTCTGTTGACCTCAAGAGAAACATAACCCTTGTGCAGGCTAACCATCCAGTATGTAGTTGGTGGTGTTATTGGTGTGGTTGGGTACGCAAGGGGTGCATTGTGGGAGAGAACTCTAATTCTTGTAAAAAAAATATGGTGAGGTTTTCTTGATATTTTTTTGGGGCATTACAGTTTCCCTCGCTGCGACTCTCAGACAAGTTGAAGCTCAAGAATAATTATATCCTCACACCATTCCTGCGGAGTGCATTCACAATACCTAGAACATAAATAGAAATGGAAATTTTTAGCATGGCCTCACCATCTACAAGAGCAGTCAAGGCTTCATCTTATTTAACGCCCCAGACTAGTGTCCCTCCAACTGTCACTTCAATCTATTCATAATGAACAAAATGTAGAACAAAAAATTCCTGGAGCTTTCAAAAATAATATTGCATGGCGACGAGAATAAGGAAATACTAACCAACGTGGAGTATACTACTGAGCCAAATGTGGGAGTCATGCAACTACTAGGTGTTTGCTTCCTATGGGTCCTCTTAATTAGCCTGGTGTGGAAGAGAAAATTTATAATATCCTCTTTGTAAATTTTGGTGGTTCTTGTTTTAATTTTTCCCTTCCACATGGCACTTGCTTAACTTGCATTCAAACATTTTAGAGGAGCAAATAGATTTTATGGGACAAAAATTGGGTCCCACCGTAGAGCCTTAGTATGATTGGAGTTGGCTAGTATCAACCACTAATGGTGTTTGCTTCTTTCTATTGAAGTTGTATGCTTGAGAATTTTTCTACCAACTTTTTTCCACTTTAAGGTTTTTTAAGTCCCCAAAGGTTGTATTGGGAAACATTGTCTCTTCTTAAGCATAGTCACCATGAAACATGGGATACAACTTGTTCACGCTTCCCAAACTGTTTTGGTGCAAGATTGCTTGATGCACACAATCCTATAAGCTTCACATTATTTATTGCAAAATGAATTTGTTCTTTATGTTAGATAGCAACTTTATTAGATGGTTCTCAAATTCCTCTTTTTAATAGAGTGAAATTTGAAGAGCATGCTAAATAAAAAACTATGGAACAACATATATTACTTTTATGGTATATAAACTTGGTGTTCGATATAAGAATAAAGTATCTTAAGAATATTTAGGATGTTGTTTTCTTAATAATATTGTACTCATCGATTAGTTTCATAAAATCAATGGCACCTACCATGTTCTTTGAAACATTCTAAATTTTTAGTTATTCATAATTTCAAAATGAAAGAATTCATAATTTTATTATAGAAGGAAAGGTAGTGAGAATGCAATTTTCACAGTATCGTAAGACTTGTCATAAATTAGGCATGGTGGATATGAATTAGAGGCCTCTACATGGGAAGATAAAATTAATCCCTGGTGCATATCTTCTAGTTGGAATATTTATGGATAATTTTTTTTAGATTATTTAAATACTGCAAAGAGAGTTAGTAGGGAAGGAGAACCAATCAACAATAGATATGAATTTTAGTAGTACAATCAATCTTCAAAGCAAGCTATATGTTTTCATGTTAGCCTCGAAGATAATAGCTGATTAGTATTCAACCAAGATTTAGTTCTTTGGTAAAAAGGTTAAGTAAAAACAAATCACTATAATAAAAAAGGAGGTTTGTTAAATTTGTGTGTGCTATGTGAAAATTACTATATATTTTGAGTTGTAGATTAAAAGTGTGTTTTAAGGTAAGCAAGAGAGGGGAGTTCATGTTAGCATTCAAAGTTTATGAATTTTTAAGCGAGCTAACTATTTCTATATTATCTAGAGTGATAGTATTTGATTGCAACTTAGCCAAAATGTGTTTCATTTTTAAGGAAGATTAAGGAAGATAACACACTATATTACTAAGTGTTTCATTTCCAATCAAAAGTCAATCAAATCCCTCAATTATTTTTTGGATCATGCCCACTCAATTTAAAATCTTAGAAAAATAAATGCTTGTTGATGAAGTGCTTTGATTTCAATCACACGTTAAATTTGTTCTTCAATAAGAAATAGATTTCTATCTATTAGTTGGCATAATATTTGGGTTTGACATGTTTTGCATATCTATGTTTTCTTAAATAGACCTTATTAAAGAATCAACTTATATAATTTGCTATCGGCGTAACCCTTGCACACCCGCACCTTGTGGTGCAAGTGCTAGTATAATATATCAATGCAATTCTAACAACAAAATACACTAAACCCCAACATAAAATAAAAGTTACATACACATTATTTTTTTTCAAGTATAAAAATAAATATTATTGTTACATTACTACTAAAGCAGGTTCTCGCCACTATGTGACACTTGTTTTATGTCCAATTTTATTGATTTGATTTTGAAATAAAAAAAGGTTCCTAGGGGAGAGGGGCCAATAGTCGTGCGGGGTCCAATAGTCGTGCACTCAATTGTGATTATAATACTTAGTCTTACCACATATTTATATTATATATTGTAAATAAATAATCTGAATATAAACTAAAAAATAACCAAATGTTGATCAAAAGTGGACCCATATTTGAACACATGAGAACCTTTAAATGTTATATTAAAAAAACATAAATACATTTGTGAAGAAGTGAAATAAGTATTTTTTTGTCTCAAATAAAATATCACAACTATCCATTATAAGTGTGTAATTTAAAAAATAAAATGCTCATTTAATAAAATAAGACACTCATTTAAACAAGTATTTTTATCATAGTGAAAAAATATTGTTCTTATGTGTACAACTATTGGGGTAGCAATGTACAAGCATTGGATTATTTTATATTAATAGTTTGTCCTATCACAAATATTAAAGGTGAGTACAATAAATACCATGTATTTTTTCATTAAATGTGAAGGATTTTTAAAAAAGTTTAGTGTTCAACTATTGGTCCATTTTTGTTTGGTATAAGTTGTATTTTAAATAATTATGTGTTGTTTTTATAACAACAAATAGTTTTTCGGTGTTCAACTATTAGTCCATTTTTGTTTGGTATAAGTTGTATTTTAAATAATTATGTGTTGTTTTTATAACAACAAATAGTTTTTCTGTGTTCAACTATTGGTCCATATGTGTTGAATATAAAAACTAGAGATATCAAAGATTTATGATTACCAATAAGTATTTGGTCCATTTATGTTGCATATTATCATATTTTAAATAAAAACATGATATTTTACAAGCAACAAATGGTATTTTTTTGTTCAACTATTGGGGTTTCCATGATTAAATTTTGGTCAAATTTTTAAAAAATCAAATTTTAAAACATTTCTCGATAAATGTGTTGATGTGGCGAGTTGCATGATGAATCACACCTTCAAACCTTAATTATAAATAAATAAGAGGCTAGTCCACATGTCGAAAAAAAAACGAAAATTTTACGATATTTCAGTTAATTGCTACATATTGACAAAGTTAGCCGGCACGACTACTGGCCCCTCTCCCCTAACTTTCCTGGACAGCACCCTTTTTAAATTGAGGAATTTCTTTTCAGATTATTCGACGCAGATCACTAGTATTCATACGGATGCCGTTCCCTGTTACCAGGACCTCTCGGGAGACTCGAATCTTCAACAAACTGGCACACTCTATATCCATTTTCTTTTTCAATCATTCGTCTAGTCGAACCGAGGCCCGATCTATCGGCAGGGTTAGGGTTTAATTAATGCTCAGGCACAAACTCTGGGAAAGTTCTTCCTGCAGCCATGCCCTGCTCAGCAACCCTAAGCCGAACACAAACTCTTGTATAGCTCACAATCAGACTAAGCAATCCACTTCACCGTACAGAAATCCCGCAGTTCTTCGGCAGCGCCAAAGGATAGCCATAAAGCCCATTGTTCTATTTAAAAGAGCACGCTTCGAACCTTGGCCGGTTGACAGTTCGATTCTCAAGCGTCGTCGGAATTAGCCTTGCAAATTTGTGAGACATCGAAGGCGGCGAGCTCCGCCAGGAGCCCAAGCAAGCCTGTGTTGGCGTTGTGCATCCGATATAATGGGGAGCCCTTTAAACACCACCATTGATAGCAACAGAAAGGATACGCCTGCTGAGCCCATGGAGCCTGTCCAACGCTTGGGGGAATGCTCACACGACCAGCTTGCTCAACAGAATCTGACCCCCGTGGAGACCAAAGGGGCTGAACCTCTTCCGGCACTACCCTCGCCTAATACAAACATAGAGACCTACACCATTCCCAGCTATGCACGTATGTTTCTTACCACAAAATTCTGTATTTTTTCTTTGTACGGTCACTAGTGAAAAACCAACATAATGCAATTCGATTTTTTTTTCTTAACAATACGTATCACTTAGCTGAAATCTTTGGGCATTTATGTGAAAATTATCAACTCCAAAGCTCTGCTCTGCTACCGTTCGCTCTGCAATGTCTGCATGCTTTGTAAAATACAAAGGTTTTGCAATATACTTCATTAATGGATGTTGTTATATTTAAATTTAATTGGAATGCAGCAGCCGAGTAATCCCGTTGTGGGATTCCATGCTAAACATATTTCTGACTTGGCTTTGCCGTGGCTTTGCCATATTGAATATTAGTGTTTAATAAAGGAGTAAACGGCAATAACAAATCCCACGATGAGAAGAAATAAGAATTTGTATTCTCTTAACATATTCATATTTACAGCCGCAAATTAATCATAATCCTAAAGATTTTATGGAAACTTCCGTGTCAAAAACCCTGTGCATTCTATGACAAGAAGTGTTATTGGCACATAATTATTTTCATTTGATTAATACTTAATATGATGTAGCTTTTGCCTGGAGGATTGAAGCTTCCGGGAATTAGGTTTTAATACTCTGTCACTGGCAGCTAAGTATTCTAATTATCCACATGATTATCTTCATATGACTATTAGTGAGGGTGTTGTCCATCTATTTTTGCTAGAGGATTGAGGCTCCAGGGAATTAGGTTTCAATACTTTGTCATTGGCAATTAAATATTCTAATTATCTACATAATTATCTTCCCATGTTCCACAGTGTTTCTGGGACAGGGACAGCAGGGGACGGCAGGGGATGGGAGACCTTTATAAGGGGACAGCAATTAAAAAAATAAGGAAATTAAAAATATTTAAAAAATATAGGAAGTGTCAATTATACATATATAAAACATTCATCATATACAATTTAAAACCTTATTACATAACATTATAGATGAACTGAGAATTAACATGAGAGTCGACACACAAACTAACAAAATTTCATTGCTTTCATTGTCAATGTATATATATTATATAACAATTACAATTGAATGCCTAAAGGCTAAAAGTTACAACTAAAAAATTGACAAAAACATAGAAAATCTGCTGCTGTCCCTAACCTTCATCGGCTAACAGAGCCTTAAATATGGATCACTCCAAATATGAAGTACTACATCAGAAAACCCAGCTGACAGCATTACACCTTGGGATATTCTTTGACTCGTTAAAACTTAAAACCTTGTTCCACAATGGTCCTGATATTTTTAAGGGTTGACATATTAGCTGCTAGCTGCAATTTATTACACAATTTGATGGTTTATTAACATGGAAAACCCACTGAACACACAACAAGCACAAGCAGAATTTAGAAATTTGAAATTGTATTCTCGTATACATACTATGATACTACATAGCCATCAAATGCGCCAGCATGAAATTCAAGAAACACAGTCAACTGAAGGTATCTTTTTTATCTATTAAGCATCGAGTATTGAATTCAATCTTGGAATAGATCTCTCACTTATATACAGGCAAATCTTGCAGAGCCATGCATCATCAGATTATGTAGAGTCATTGGAATGCACATGCATGATACTTTGTCATCAAGATCATTCATATGTCAGAAAAGCATATCAATCCCTTCATCAGAGGACAGGTAGTTAGAGTTTCTGTTCAAGCATCCAATTATCAAAGCTCTCCCATTTCTTTTTTTTCCTTTCTTTCAGTTTCTTAACCTTTTTGCATGCTGGGCTGTAGGGTATGGCCAGCCATCACCTGCTGTCCTGTCATTCCCCCATTTCTATAATTTGTGTTTGTGGAGTAAAGGCCCATTTCCTAATTCCAGTGAGCTAACTGAAGCCCTAAGTGTGGTTTTTCATCATCCCTCAGATGCTTGCCAATGTGTTAGAAGCTGCAAAGGTCTCAAAAATTCTAAGCGTGGGGTGTTTTCTGGTCATATCTCTTAGAGTTTGCAGGTTGTCAGACAAAGATTCTCGTTGAGGCATGCCTTCCCATCTAAATCTGACTTTTCCTTGGTACCTGCCAGAACTTTGGACTTATCCATTTTGGCTTGCCTTTCCTCCAACCTCCACTTTCCCTTGCTTATACCAAGTTGTTAGACTTCATTTTACCAGCATGCCTCTCTCTTGAACTCTGATTTCTTGATCCTTCCCTTTCTTTTCGGCGTCAGACTTTTGATATTACCCTTACTAGGTATCGTTTTGTTCTTTTCCCCAATCTTTGAAACCATGTCTTTTACCTTGCCTTGTTGGAGCTTTAGAGTTGTCCTTCTTGACATGCTTTCTTCTCATCCCTTGACTCTCAAACTCCGATTCTCTTGCCTTTTTGTAATGTTCACTTTACCTTCCTCTTAGCATGACCCAAAAGTGTCATCAATGCCAGATTTGATCACAAGTTCTCTAGAAGGGTTTTCTCCACGTAGAAAACATTATTTATTATTTTGGACGTAGATCCATGTGTACCTCCAGTGACGAAAACAAAGAAGGCAGTCTTTGCTGCCATTAATGTGGCGGTTAGGGTTTCAAACCCCACGGGACCTCACACCATTATTGTAGAGAACATTTGTAGATTGTAGTAAACACTTATTCAGGCGAGGGATTTATATATTGAAGTATTCTGGAAGCCTTCAAAACTGCATGTTCTGCTGTAAAACTTGTTAACAAAAAGGAACGGTAAAGTAAAAATATATCTGGTTATGTTCCAGTTTTGACTCAGCTAGGATACTAATAAATGGGATTGCTCTATGAGTTGCCTGTGCAGGCCATGATTGATACATTTTGCATTATGAAAGTGGCATTTCCTGCCAACTATGAGTTAACTCGTATTCAGCAGTATAATGATTCTAGCATGCCAACTTTTTCTGTGGCTGTCCTTGTATAGAAGAGGTTGTACAATGGATGAAACAAGATAATCCTTGAATGTGACTTCAACTGTGAAGATGCAGAGATCTGCAACAGGAGATATGTATTTTGTAAATGTTGGTGATCATGAATAATCATTGCTCTATTGCTTGGTCAGATGTATATGTGGACTCATTCTAAATAATGTGTAGCTCTGTAACAACCAAGTTTTAAGATTGATGCCATAGATACAGCATAAAAGATGAATTAATTTGTCTCTGCTTCATGTCATAAAGGTCTAGACAAATGACTTGAACACTTTAGATAAATCTGAGGGTTGCAAACTCATTTAGACAATAAGGTTTTGATCTTTTCTAATGGTTGTTCAGTGCTAGTACTGTTAAATCCCTAGCCATGATATCTTTTAGTGTGGGGCTATGACCTTTGCACTTAATCCCGATTGATAAAGGATTAATAAACATAAATGCTTCTTGATTTTTAATTTTTTTGTCAATCTTAGATTTGCATGTCATAAACCAAACATGTATTGAAAGGTTGTAAGGCATTTTTGTTAAAAAGTAATTAAAATGTGCCTGAGTATGTTACTGGGCAGTTCCGTGGGACAGTTGGGGGATGTCTGGATGTCACCTGGCTGTTTCGGGGGTGGCTAGTCATTCCCCAACATACCCAGATTTCCCTTAAATTTTTTTTACATGTACTGGAGGTATTTCCATTTTTTTTTGCAAAATAGGGGATGTGGTGGGGATCTTTCCTATCCGTCCCTGCATCCCCAAACCATCCCTTATGGGGGATGGGGCCATTTTTGTTGATGTTATAGCAGCTTAGGGCTGCACTTCCTTTGGACGAATTCCAAGAAGAAAGCATGAATTAAATGAATAGCCATTCGGCTATTTAATTCATGACTATAACATTTAATAAATACAGGAGGGCCGACCCTATATGATTCGCTTGCCTTGTTCATCACTTGGGCCGACTTTATTTATAAATTGTTATTTATTATTTTACCTTAGAGGGCCGACCTATCTTGAAGAGGCGCCTCTCTTGTATATATACAAGGTCTTACTTGTCATTGTATTCATTCATTCAAGTCAAGTAAATTCGCAATTAAGAGCAGAATTCGCACCTTCATAGCAGCAGCTTGGTTTCGAGGAAGATCTCATATTCATTTGTATATCTTGCATCTAGGAGAGGTGCGATTTATTTGTATCAAGTATTGGCCATTGTTGGGCCTAAGTTGTAAGCAGATTTCTGCTCTTGTTCTACTTTATATAAGAGATTCATTTGCTGGGTTTTTCTCCCTCAAGAGGAGGGTTTTCCCAGGGTATCTTGCTGTGTTTATTGTCTTATGTGTAGCAATATTATTAAGTGCTTTCATTGTTTAATCTGATCTAAGAAACACTAACATGGTATCAGAGCGGGTGTGAAAAAGATCGTGATTAGATTTAGATTGCATCACTCACTTTATTCTTTTGTAATCAATCTTCTAAATTTTTCAAGATGGTGAACGGTTTGAAAATCGAGGATAGACTCGAAGGAATTTCGAACTACACATCATGGAGGTTCAGGATCATGCTCACATTGGAAGAGAATGATTTGGCTGAGTTTGTGAAAACAAAAGTTCCCGAACCTGAGGAGGAAGAAGAGAAGTTGCAGTGGAGGAAGAAAGATACCAGGGCAAAGAAAGTGTTGGTTGATTCCGTCAAGGATCATGTTGTACCGATTGTCTTCAAGTTGGATACGGCAAGAGAGATGTTTACAACCTTGGAAGAGATGTATGAAATCAACAACACTAGTCGAGCTCTTGCACTAAAGCAACAACTTCATCATGTGAAAATGACGAAAGGAGAATCTGTTATTACATACTTCATGAGGATTTCAGAGATAAGAGATCAACTCTCCACAATTGGTCACATGATTGATGACAAAGATTTGACTATGCTTGCTCTCAATGGTCTTCCGCTTTCATGGGAGTCATTTATTCAAGGAATCAGTGCAAGATCTAAACTTCCCAAGTTTGATCGATTGAGAATTGACTGTATCCAAGAGGAATCGAGACTAATGGCTAGGGGCATTGGTCAAAGTTCAAAGAATGAAGAAATACAAGTTCTTGCCTCTCATTCGTCGAAGAAAGGAAAATGCTTTAAGAAAGGGTTCTTCAAAAGGAATCGAGAAAATGGAAATGATGGTGCTCTTGCTTTCAAAAGGAAAAGAGACATGTCCAAGATTCAATGTTTTCGTTGTGATAAGTATGGTCACTTTGCGAAAGATTGTCCTCATAGACCTAAGCAGCAAGTTGCCACTACAAATGTTGAAGAAGTCGCTCCGTAGAAGGACTCCAGTGATTATCTGTTCTATTCAGCCTTG
Organism: Sequoiadendron giganteum; assembly: GCA_007115665.2. Classification (NCBI taxonomy): domain Eukaryota; kingdom Viridiplantae; phylum Streptophyta; class Pinopsida; order Cupressales; family Cupressaceae; genus Sequoiadendron; species Sequoiadendron giganteum. The sequence continues at coordinate 582,392,578 of CM021103.1, forward strand.
TCAAGCAATGTATCTATCGACGCCAACACTTGGCTGATTGATAGTGGTGCCTCTAGGCACATCACCGGTTTCAGGGGTCACCTTTCAAACTTAGTGGAGAGCAACTCTAGTGATCAAGTCATTATTGGAGACGATGCTATATATTCTGTGAAAGGAATTGGAAACTCCTCTCTTCACTTGGATTCCGGGATTTCATTGGAGTTGAATGATGTATTGTTCGTTCCAGGGATAAAGAGGAACCTTTTCTCAATTTCGGCATTAGAAGACAAGGGTTATCAAGTTGCATTTTCTAAAGGCAAAGTTCTTATATGGGCGAAGAACTCCAACTTCAAAATTGCTCAAGTGATTGGAGTTAGACATGAATGTCTTTACAGGTTATGCACTCGTCCTCTTCAAGCGCTTGTGCATAACAGTTCCAGCATGTGCGATCTTTGGCATCGAAGATTGGCTCACATTCACTTTTGTGCTCTACCTATCATGGAGAAGATGGTCACTGGTCTTCCGAAATTCAATCAAGAACATGAAGGTACATGCAAGGGATGCGCCCTAGGCAAAAACACAAAAGGTACGTTTCATTCCAGTGAAAGTAGATCTAAATGTATTCTTGATCTCATTCATTCTGATTTATGTGGTCCAATGTCTATTGCATCTTCTAGTGGTTTCTTGTATTATATTATTTTTATTGATGATTACTCTAGAAAGACTTGGATTTATTTCTTGAGATCTAAAGAATTTGAAGAAGTATTAGAAAGGTTCAGAGAATTCAAGGCGCAGGTTGAAAACCTGTTTGGTAAAAGGATCAAGGTTTTGAGATCTGATAATGGTGGAGAATACACCTCTGGCACCTTTCGGGATTTTTGCATTGAAGCAGGGATTAAGAGGGAGTTCAGTGTTCCCTATAATCCACAACAAAATGGTATTGCTGAAAGAAAGAATAGGTCTATTGTGGAAGCAGTGAAAGCTATGATCCATGATCAAGATTTGCAAATCTCTCTTTGGGTTGAGGCATCGAGGACAGCTGTCTATGTTCAGAACAGGAGTCCCATAGGATCTTGGAGAATAAAACTCCTGAAGAAGCATTCTCAGGGGTGAAACCAGAAGTTAGTCATTTGAGGATCTTTGGTTGTCCAGTCTATGTTCATATTCCAAAGGAAAAGAGAACAAAGCTAGAACCTTCTGGGAAGAAAGGAATTCTTGTAGGTTACAGTGAGACATCAAAAGCTTATAGGATATACATACCAGGACAAAAGTCTATTGAGATTAGTAGAGATGTCACATTTGAGGAAGATATTGCTTTCAGAAGGTCAAAGGGCACTCCTATGGAGATCGATGAAGAAGAACCTCCTCAAGATATGGAAGTTGACCATATTCCAGAGAACCTGAAGGAGGCTCCAGAACCTAAAGAAGATGTTGATCTAGTTGAACCCTTGGATCCTACTGATGGGCCTCTAGATATTGTGATTGGAAAGAAAAGACCTCTTTGGGCTCGTAGGACAATGCAGGAGGCAGAAAGTTTTGCAACCCCAAGAGGAGCCTTCAGAGAAAGCAAGAGACCTCACAAGTTCTCTAGTTATGTCGCCTTGATGAGTCAGATTATCGAGTCAGAGCCTTCAAATGTCGAAGAAGCTTCTAGTCAACAAGTATGGAAAGATGCCATGACTGAGGAGTATCAGTCCATACTTAAGAATGATGTTTGGGATATTGTTCCTAGACCCAAGGACAAATCTGCGGTGTCTTCTAAGTGGCTCTTTAAAATCAAGCATGCAGCTGATGGGAGCATTGAGAAGCACAAGGCAAGATTCGTAGCTAGAGGGTTCTCACAAAAAGAGGGAGTTGACTATGAAGAAACTTTTGCTCCTGTCGCTCGATATACGTCTGTCAGAACCATCATTGCTATTGCCGCATCTAGAGGATGGAAGATTCACCAAATGGATGTAAAGACAACTTTCCTAAATGGTGTAATAGAAGAAGAGGTTTACACTGAGCAACCCAAAGGATTTGAGGTACATGGGAAGGAGTCTCATGTTTGCAAGCTGAAGAAGGCCTTGTATGGTCTTAAGCAAGCTCCTCGTGCTTGGTACGAACGGATTGATCAGTATCTATTAAGTCTGGGTTTCTCAAAGAATGATGCAGATTCTAACCTCTAACTTCAAGGTAGTAAATGGTGAAGCTTTGATTCTGGTTTTATATGTTGATGATTTGATTATCACTGGCGAGGAACATCTAATTCTAAAATGCAAGAAGGAGTTAGCTTCAGAGTTTGAGATGAAGAATCTAGGTCTCATGCATTACTTCCTTGGCTTAGAAGTTTGGCAAAAGCCAGATGAGATGATTCTAAGTCAAGGCAAGTATACCATTGACATTCTCAAAAGGTTTGGTATGATTGACTGCAAACCTATGTCTACACCCATGGAGACTAATCTAGATAAGTTGAAGGAAGCTGTAGCTAGTTCAAAACCAGTGGATTCTACGATGTATAGACAGTTGATTGGTTCATTGATGTATCTAGTTAACACTAGACCTGACATCTGCTATGCATTGAGTTCACTTAGCCAGTTTATGTGTGAACCAAGGCAAATACATCTTGTAGTAGCTAAACATATCCTGAGATATCTATGTGGCACAATTGGATATGGGTTGAGATATTCTTCAGGTGTGGATTTAGAGCTGCATGGTTTTACTGATTCTGATTGGGCAGGATGTGTCTCAGATCGGAAGAGTACCTCTGGTTGTTGCTTCAGTTTGGGTACTGCTATGATTTCTTGGTGTAGCAGGAAACAGTCTTCAGTGGCTCTGAGTACAACCAAGGCAGAGGACATAGCAGCTTGTGTGGCAGCTCGTGAGGCAGTGTGGCTTTGTAAGCTCCTTGCAGGATTGTTTGGACAATCAATGGAGCCTACCATTATACACTGTGATAACCAGAGCTATGTAAAGCTTTCTGTCAATCCCGTGTTTCATGACAGAACAAAGCATGTTGAGATCAAGTACCACTATATTAGAGATATGGTACAAAGGAAAGCTATACAGTTGAGGTATATCAGCACTGAAGAGCAAACGACAAACATTCTCACCAAGCCTCTCTCCAGGATCAAGTTTGTGTACTTTCGAGAAAAGCTTGGTATGGTGGAGAATGCAGCCTTAACTGAGAAAGAGTCTCAGTATCAGTGATCCTTGATTGATAATGCATTTCTCTATTGAGAGAGATTTGAGGTGAAAGCCCTTGTTTCCACCCTCTGGGAGAGCCATGGTGGATGTCATGTGTGTGACTCCATGACAACATCACGTGAGGGAATCCGTGATGATTTTTGATAATGCATTTCTCTTTGAGATTTGAGGTGAAAGCCCTTGTTTCCACCCTCTGGGAGAGCCATGGTGGATGTCATGTGTGTGACTCCATGACAGCACGTGAGGGAATCCGTGATGATTTATTTGTGCTTGTGTATCACCCTCTGGAGGAACCATGGTGAAAGTCACATTGATGTGACAACATCGCATTAAGTGATGAGCACTTGTTCATACCATCTATGGAGGTAGCCATGATGGTTGATATCACAATGAGGTGATATTCTATTTTGTTTTCATTCTGATATGATGTGTCTTGTGTAGGTGGAAGTTCATCCCTAGCTGAGAGGGAGTGTTGATGTTATAGCAGCTTAGGGCTACACTTCCTTTGTATGAATTCCAAGAAGAAAGCATGAATTAAATGAATAGCTATTTGGCTATTTAATTCATGACTATAACATTTAATAAATACAGGAGGGCCGACCCTATATGATTCGCTTGCCTTGTTCATCACTTGGGTCGACTTTATTTATAAATTGTTATTTATTATTTTACCTTAGAGGGCCGACCTATCTTGAAGAGGCGCCTCTCTTGTATATATATACAAGGTCTTACTTGTCATTGTATTCATTCATTCAAGTCAAGTAAATTCGCAATTAAGAGCAGAATTTGCACCTTCATAGCAGCAGCTTGGTTTCAAGGAAGATCTCATATTCATTTGTATATCTTGCATCTAGGAGAGGTGCGATTTCTTTGTATCAAGTATTGGCCATTGTTGGGCCTAAGTTGTAAGCAGATTTCTGCTCTTGTTCTACTTTATATAAGAGATTCATTTGCTGGGTTTTTCTCCCTCAAGAGGAGGGTTTTCCCAGGGTATCTTGCTGTGTTTATTGTCTTATGTGTTGCAATATTATTAAGTGCTTTCATTGTTTAATCTGATCTAAGAAACACTAGCAATTTTTGGTAGGGGTCACCTCCCAAGGGAGCATGGGTTTTAGCTTATCTGTCTTGTGTGGCTCCTAGTTGATCAAGGCCTTGGGTGTTGTGATCCTAAATCTGGAAATTGATATTATACAGGAAAACTGCATCAGAAATAGAAGTACAAGTTTGAAATCCTCTTTAGAAAAAAAGAACTCTGAATTTCCAGAGTGAGGCATCAAATCTTAAAAATCTCAGAGAGAAAATGCAGTACAATTCGAAAACATCATTTACAGGCAGTATATATGATTACAAGACACTTTCTTTGCAGATATGGGTGCCACCTTAGGCTCAATCTAAAAGTAGTATGGATGCTGTAGCTGCCTCAAAAACAGTTATTCCAAGGGTTCCTGTTATTATAATATTTCAACCCAAAGCACACATTTTTACTTGAGGCTTAAAGGGCTTCTGCAACTCATGAAACTTTCTAAGATCCCCTTGAGGGTCAGTTCCATGGGGACGTGTACCTGGGGGTTCAGGTGATGTCTCCGATGTGCTAGGAACTTGGAGAGTTGGAGGGGATCTTCCTTTTTTTTAGGACTAGACAGCTGTTCCATTTTATGCATAAAAAAAAGAGAGTAACTTTTTAATGCTAAAAACCCTGAAACATCTAGAAGGGAAAGGATTGTAATTGCATATTCAGCACTTTGCATTTACTCTTCAACATTTCAGATGTTTTTAGTTATTTATTAGATTTCCATGGATAAGCTTTGTAGAAAGGGTGAATAATCTGAGCGAAGGCATGATGGTCTGTGCTCTCTCTTTTGCTATGCAAGTAGTCACGTGCAACCTTGATCCATACAGATCCCTCCAACTTGATGAAAGGGATGGTTTTATCATGATACAACATGTGAGAAGATGAAGTAAACAGCTCAACTTTTGCTCTTCGAATTCTCTTTCTAGAGTCTTGCTATGCACAAGGAGGGCCCTCCAACATAAATTTAAGAACATGAGGTTCATGGTTGTTTATGAAGTGTAAATTATCCTCCAACTTGAAGGTAGGACCAATCTCATAGAGGGTGAGCGGAGCCCTCAATATGGAGGTTTGGGATATTTTGGTGGTGTACTAGAGGTTGGAGAATGCTTCAAAAATAGCAGGGTAAGAGAAGCTTGCAAAGACAAGGTGCCCAAGTAACTGAATCAGAAAAAGCAATCCACATAGGCTGAAAAGAAGAAATGGGGAGATAACACTCCACCTACCTCACCACTAGCCAGGTCTGAGAAAGAGGGAAGCCAAAATTTGGGAAATCAAGGAATGTATGCCGAAGGTAAACAATACATCTTTTGTTTCAATTGCAAGGAAGGACGTCTTGGATATAAATCCAGATATTTTATTCTTTGTACTAGTTGTGGGAGAAGTAGCCATTGCAGGATAATGTGGAAGATAAACACCACTAAGGAGCAAGGATGAGAAGAACTCACTCTTGAAGATAGAAGGAAGAGGAAGGTTAGGACACACTCAAAGGAGGAAAGAAGCCAATTGATTTTCATTTCAAGATGGAAAGGCATTGTGATGGCAAGTGTTGGAGATTCCATATAGAGCTTCACCCAAATCGTGGGAAAGACAAAAAATGAGCAGCCACTAGTTAAAGGGGAAAAAAAGCTTACCAAAACAACAAGATCAAGGACAAAACAATTCACATCGACATTGAATGATAAGGTGTTGTCATTTGATCGTTTGCTAGAGCATTTACTTGGTTTGCAAAGGAGAGAAGGTTGAGTTCCCTTGATTTGTATGGGCATGTGAGGAGCACTTAAAGCATTTCCCATGAATCTAGTTATGTTCAGGATGCCTACTCCACGTGTAGAGCAAGCAAGGATGATTATTCACTCGTCATGAGTGTTCATGAAGATCATTTCCGCTTGGAGTCCAAGGAGGGTGTCATGTCCCCAAAATCGGACACTGAATTAACGAAAAGCATATTTAAAAATATTAACCATTATAATTATAATTGCCAAAAACAATATTATAATTATAAATATATAGATATTAAATAATTTGAATATTACAATCACCATGATACAATAAATACTAAAATATTTATTAAATCAATATAAAAACATAAACATCAATAATAATTATTATGAATACAAATATTAATTAATTAATTATAAACAGCAATGATAATATAATTACAAATATATGTAATTACCTTAATGATAATATAATTATAAATAATTAACATCGATGATAATATGATTATAAATATTATCGATATAGATATTATTGAACCATGAAAACGACGACTCTTGCCCTCGGGTCAGCGATCACTAATGCAGCGATTCATGCACTTAAGAGGCATCGGTCAACTCTTCAAAGACAACGCTCAGAACTCCTGAAAGTAGCAATCCAAGAAAATGACGATTCAAAGAGATGCCATCAATGGAATGGTTGCAACTCTTTGAGGGTCGCAGTATACTTAAAGAGACCCACAATCGTTCCAAAAGGCATCAAACTATTCTTACAAAAAAAAGGGATATCTTCTAAACATTCAATCACCGAATCACTCAGGGAAAAGGGAATGAGTTGCACGAAGAATACAATCGGCATCGACATAAGGCTTGAGCCCTCCTACATATATATGGTACGAGTTCTTCTGTGTGTTCAAAGAATTGTCACTAGCGGGACAATACTAGACGTGTTCCTCCTGTCGACATTGTGTTATTCATCCTCAAAGGTCTCTTACAAGGGATTGTCATATTGCTATGCATAGCGTATCTATGTTCAGACATCTAATTATGGTGGCACCGCTATATGTTCTTCCGAGAGTCCTCACGCACCTTACACAATCATACTCCCCATTGTCGGTCATCGCACATGTATTGACGAAAACTCACTCTTACTTAGGTACTTGTATGTAAGCTGTCGGCTCTATATGCCATATTGGTTAGCAAAATCCCCATTGACAAATGAGTTGGATTCACAGAGTATAGTTAACAGATATCTAGCACTCCTTGGGAGCCTGGGATCGGATTGTATAAAAGACCGATCATTAAGGAATCATTTAAAAAGGACATCTTCTGAGTTTTGGGCAGATTGTGGAATACGAAGAGCATTGAGCATTATAGAATTGACATAAGCAGCAGATCAGAATATCAGATGTGATCTTCCAAATGACTCACATGAACAACTACAGGATAACATGGATGAAGCCAACGAAAAATATAAAGTTGTAAATCACCATGGAGTTGGAGCATACAACTTTTCGACCAATGAACTAAGTCGACTCAGCAATAGATGTGCACCAATATTCAGAAGATATCCTCAGGAATAATCAGCCATCGAGCAGGACTTCTTTGAGTCGAGCCTATGCTCCATGGGGTTTTGGGGATGACCAGTACCCGGTACGTCGGGACGAGTTTCTGGTACTGGTGTACTTTTGGGTCATTTTTTAGGGGACGGCAGGGGACGGCTGATAAAAAATAGGGAAATTTTTAAAAATATAGAGAAATTTCAAATGTTCATAGCATAACATTGATAAAGCATTCATTCTAGACATTGTATAAGCTTATCATATATCATTAGACTTGAATTGAGATTTCACATGAGAATCGACAAACAAATTAACAAAATTTAAATGCTTTTCATTATCAATGTGCATACATATCATATAAGAGTGATAATTATAACCAAAATGCCCAAAGGCTCCAAGTCTCAACTATGAAATGACATGATAAACATAAAACTAAGAAAATATATCGCTGTCCAGTGTCCCTAATCAGCAAAAGGTAGGTCTAAATCAGCATCGCCCTCGTCATCGAAGCTCGAGTCTAAGTCAATGTCAGTGTCCATGTCAATAGAAGGATCTGCCTCAACCAATGGAACCCCAACCAATCCCTCTTGTGCATCCTCATTCTCAATCTGCATAGCATCTTCGGGATTAACATCCCATCGTAAGGCTGGAGTCTGACAATACTCACTAGACTAGCGATCCTGTAGCTGCAAAGCACTGTGTACTGCCACCAACTTCTCCGATCGTCTAGAGGTAAGGCAGTTCCTCTTGACTGATTGTATGAAGCTATATGTGGACCAATTCCTCTCAGCAGCAGAGGAATTGGCAACCTGTGAAAGAAGACGAACGACAAGTAATCTCAACTCTGGTGCATCCTTCCCATGCCATGTCCACCATCCAATAGGGTTGGTTTGAGCCAATGTAGCTCTATCCATCCTCGCCTCTGGTTTGCCGAAGGTTGGACCACGAAGATTGGCAAATACAAGCCACTATGTGCGAAGTATAGTAGATTCCTCTGAAGTATACATTTTTGAAAGGGCCTTCATGAAGCCTTCTTTCACCTCTTCATCATGAGATGGAGCCACTCTCCCAGGTCTTGGTGCATACCATTTTGGATTGAGAGCATAGGCTGCCATATGTAGCGGGGTGTTCATAATGTCCCATCGTCGCGTCACAATGGGCCTAAGATGCTCCTCATAAAATGCCAAAGTAGGGTCCTTGCCATAAATTGCTTGCTTGACCTGTCCAAGCATACTATCAAAGGTCTCATAAATCTCTCCAAGGCTAGGAGAGTCAGTATCAACATATCTAATCACTTGCACAATAGGCTGGATGAAGGAGCATACATATCTGCAAGTGCAAACAAGTTACAAAAATTAAAATCAGCTAGCCTATAAATATTAAATAATAAAATGAAAATCAGCAATAATAAAATTAAGAAATAATTCAAATAAATAATAAAATCAGCAATGCCAATTTTCTTACCTCATTGTGGACCACCAGTCATCATCAAGGATTTTTTCTTTCACCCTTTTTCCCTCTGGTGTGTTTGACTGATGCCATCTACCCCACTCTACATTGACCGCCATTATTTGTAGAGCCTCTTGGACCTCAACCATCCTCTCCAATAAAATGAAGTAGCTGGCATATCTAGTCTCCACGGGCTTGAGGAATTCCTTCCTCAAAAATGTTCTAAATAAAGCAAGTGAAGTCTGATGGTTGCAAATGAACATTTGCACCTCTCTAGCCTCTGCAACCACTGCCTTCACCCAATCTATCTTCCCAATGTCTTTCAAGGTATTGTTCAACACATGCACACAACAAGGGGTCCAAAAAATGTGCTTATAAGCACTCTCCACCATCAATCCAGCTAATTTACACACACGGGCTGAATCGGTCACTACTTGGCAATGGCATATCATCAAGTTGATATGAGATTAGTATAGATATCAATTTAATAATTTAATAAATTTTTTAATTTATAGATGATGTCTCACATTCCAAATCAAAAATAAGAAAGAAAGAAAATCAAAATGTGAATCTGTGATCAATACCTGCACAACATTAGAGGCTCCAACCTCCTCTATAGCATCTCTCAAAATCTGAAATTGGAAGGTTTTATCCTTCCTTTTGCCCGAACAATCTATAGCTCTAAGAAAATAAGAGCTTGTTGTACTAGTGACAATAAGATTGATGAGTGGCCGATGTTTGATATCGGTCCACCCATCCATGACTATGGAGCAACCATCTGTCAACCATGTTTGTCTCATATTCTCCATCAAAATACTCACCTTGGAGTACTCTTTATCAAGTAGAGTGGTGCGTAGCTTAGTTTCTCCAGGTGGAACATTTGAGGAACCAGCAACTATTATATCTTTGCACATTTTTTTAAAATATGGTGAATGTGAGATATGAAATGGTATGGCATTAGCATAAAAAAACTTGGCAATAGAGGAATCAGCCCCATCTTTTACTATAACATTAAACATATCAGCAACATGCATACTTCTTTTCTTTCCTCTAGTAGAATCCTCCCCCACATGAGATTGAGAAGCTGAAGCAACATCCACTGATGGTGTAGGCATTCCCATACTAGGCTGAAAACTCTTAATTGAAACCCCTTTCTTTAATGCCTCCCCCTCCATATGCGATCTAGTTGCCTCAATTTTTTCTTGTTGGGTTATTTTTCTACGCCCTTTCACCCCTTGACCACCAATCCACAAAAGATGGCAATAAACTCTCGTATAGCTGCCATTGTAGTGTTTGTGGCACAAATGACACTCCCATAATCTACTACCTCCCGATTTTTTTTTCTTTTCTTTATCAACTCTTGTTGCAAATTGTAGTAGAGGCTTTTTGGGGTTAAATGGGCCTTTTGCCCATTTTTTGAGGGTTTTAGATGGACATTCAAATGGGTTTGAACTTGCTGACCCTACTCCACTCCCACTCTCTAAACACCCCCCAATGGTTGCAGTTGCACTATTTCTAGGTCGATTTCTTGTTCTTTGAGTTTGAGTTCTTTCTTGCATTTGAATTTCAATATCATGATCATCACTTTCACGATCACTGCTGCTACTCATGATTGTTTTTTAAATTTAAAGAGCTGCAAGTTGAAAATAAAAATAAAATAAACCCACAATGCCCTTCCTATGTGTTGAAAAACTTAAAAAAATCTTGCAAAAATTAAAAACAAATAGCAAATACAAAAAAAAGATGAAGTCAATGGGCCCTTGGTCTATTGGTGAAGTTGAAAGGTTCTCAATGAGCCCACCAGGGATCAAGTCTTGCTGAGTACAAAGGCTCCGACATCGAAATAAGGGATGAGGCTGGGATCGTGCCCCGGGTGAATTTGGCAGAATGGAGACCCCTCAGTCCTTGGCTCTTAGCCGAAGAGGTTCAGCCCTAGAAGGCTCGTGCTCCCGTATTGGGTAGCAAAAAAGAATTTGTGGAAGACCTTCATCAAAAAAGAAAAGAAAAAGATGAAAAACATACCTCTAATATGTTGAAATGATGCCCTAAGCTCCTCTCCAACCTACTGTTTTCTCCTTCACTCAGCGGCTCCTCTTTTGCTTTCCTTCACTTAACAATGGAAAAGTAAAAATGACTTACTTTTTCTCATTTTGGAGCTTATATGACACTTACATTAGGTCAAGTGTGATGGGGTGTCCCTTGTGGGCCCGCCCATAGCTTTTTTTTTTTATAAAAAAACTTTGACTTTTAAAAAAAAAAGCGTTTTTTTGTTTGTTGGCCCGTAGGGTACTACTAGCCGTACCCAGTACGGTCGAGGTATGGCTAGGCAGTACCGGGGATTGCTAGCAATACCCAAGTCCCCTAAATTTTGGCCAAACGTCCCTTGTAAGTACCGGGTACTTGGAGGGCAAAAAGGGACGGCCATGGTACATTTCCTAGCCGTACCCGCGTCCCCGTTTTGTATCCGGTATGGGAAACGGGTAAAAACCATAGGGGATGCGTCCCTGTGGAGCATATCATGATTCCTTCATTCATAAATTAGAATATTAGTTTACTTATTAAATTATTATCTTTAACTTTAGGGAATAAATTATTATTTAATTTTCTTTTTAACGTTACTTTTTCCATGCTGAGAAAGGGGGATTACCTAGTTTAAAGCATTTGAACTATAGGTTAAAGCCCTAACTGCATTACGCTTGTGTTTTTAGGACAAGATTTGGGGAAACCCAAAAAGGGGACATTACAGAGGGACCATTGAGACAATCATGGGAAGAACACCAAGGAATCTTTTTACCATTACAAATTTCAAGTGAGACAGAGAACCACTGGCTTTTATTGTAATACACATTAATGCTAAGCCTTGCCTTGGAGAATGAACAAGGAGATGCAGAGACTTGTTCCAGACATATGGACATAGAAGCTTTAGAGATTGAGGAAGAAATTCTTCTATATTTCAGAGTAAGCTTTTGTAAGACCAAAAGCCTCTCTTAGAAGGGAGGTATGTTGCATAAAATTCTGGAAAAAGAGGACATATCAGCAGGAGGATTTACTTTGGAAGTTTTATGCCCAGAAACACTCCACAGGAACTGGCAGTATGAACACCTTTCTAATGAAAGGGGGCGATTTCGTCCTGATACAACTTGTGAGAAAATGAAATGAATAATTCAACATTTGCTTGGTTAACTCACTTTTTGTAGTCTTCCTATGCAGGGGAGAACCCTCCAACATCCATTTAGGAACATGAGGTCAGATTGGATGACTGTAGGTTTTGAAGAACAACCCATGTTAACCCAAATTTCTGGGTGCAAAGCGCAATATAGGAGAGAGTGAGAGTGCAACACAGAGAAGGGGGAATTTCCAGGCAGAAAACACGATTGGTGTGGTTATATGTAGTTGATGTCAGAGCTTTAGGAAGATAAGAAATGCAGAGAGTGATTTCTTCACAGTTGTAGTTGTTTCTACATTCTAAGGAAATCTTGGAACTTGGAAGATGTGCGTTTGCCAGTTCAACTGATTTTCCTTGTATTGGAAATTTCAGGTTAAATCTGTGTCTATCTATGATGTGATTTGCTTCTGTTCATACTTGTTTACAAAGTCTAAATCATCCTTCACACTTGAATGCAAACTCAATCTCAAAATGAATTCCACTATCATTTGGATGAAATTTATGTTGTGTAGCGTGGGTAATTTTTAATTTTGACTGTAATTTACACAAGCATAATCTTGTAGGAAAATTATGGATCAAACTTGGTGGCACATCACACAGTATCAGTGCCAAACTTCGTAAACAAGTATGAACAGAAGCAAATCACATCATAGATAGACACAGATTTAACACTTGAATGCAAACTCAATCTCAAAATGAATTCCACTATCATTTGGATGAAATTCATGTTGTGTAGCGTGGGTAATTTTTAATTTTGACTGTAATTTAGACAAGCATAATCTTGTAGGAAAATTATGGATCAAACTTGGTGGCACATCACACAGTATCAGTGCCAAGAATCTTGTACTGCATCACATAGTCTCAGTCCCAATTCCAGTGCTATTCTCTGTTCAGATTGACACACCTTAAAAAATGCCTTAAATGACACTTAGCTCAATTGGCATTCCCCATGGTGCTACATCAGACTGTGCTCCCAATATCTGTGCCATCACAACAGACCAATAAGCATAGCAGGCACTTGAAAGACAAAAGACATAGTTGACACTTGAAAGATGAATTGACACATCATTGGAAGATGAATGGCAAACATGACAAAATGACAACAATTCTGTAACTGCTTTCTATTGTAAATGTCTTGTGTATTTCTATATATACAAGTACTTGGCACCTGTAGCCAAAAAACGGCCTTTCTCATGCAAAAATCCAGGCACATTAGCCAAGAAGCATTCACCTAGTTTCTGATCATGGGAATTTTCATTCCCAGCCATATGGGCCATTGTATATCTATGTACTTTGTTAGACATTTGAGTAGAAGAGCATTGTTCTGCTATCTTTTTTGTCAGTTGCATGTTCCTTCCATAATTTGGTAATGTACTAGTTTGCATATTGGGTTGTCCTCTACACCACCATCATGGTCCTTGTGGTGCAGAATCATCTGATCATAATCTGTTATTTAGGCACCCTATGTGGGTGTGAGAATGGTGTGATTTATGTCTAGTAGTGAATGTCTGCCTCAGGCTCTAATGGGACTAAGCTGGTTTGTGGTAGATAAATCAAAATATTCGTGAGTTAAGTTTGTATCCATCTTCTTTGCCTTATAAACTTTCTTTCCTTCCTTTTTGTGAATTGCTGGAGTAAAAAGTGAAACATGTGTAATGTTGCTAAAGAGAATAGAAAACGAGCTGCAAGATATAGCTTGATGATAGAATGTTCAAATGTAAAAAATGGTGGCACACTTAATATGGATTTACACCTCCAAATCCAGTTGAAGACACATAAGAGGTCACAAATGATTTCTCTAACTATTGGATAGATATCAAATGAAAAAAATGGGCACAACTTAGGGTTTTATGATACTTGTAATACTATCTTGAAATTCAAGTTTACAGAAACGACATCTCCATAGTCTAGTGCTCTCGCTGCCCCATATTTTGTTTGTAATGTGGTTGCAGATTGTCTGAATGGGAACTTCTTATTGAAGGGACCCTTGCAAATTCTTCTAATAACTTGGAAGGGGAATTAAAAGGTACACTGTTAATAGAATTAGTTGCTTCACCCCCTATATTCCCCTCCCCCCCCCACCATATCTATACTTGGAGTCTCAGATTCAACCCCCATAGGCTCTTGTTAACCCTGTTCATCACTCATGCTGTGATAAGAATTCGTAATGACATTGCAATAATGAAATTTATGGTTACCATACATATATCATAATGTCATTAAATTATGCATGGGCACAAGACACAAGCATTTTCTTTTTGTTTTATTTTTACTTTGGGTCACACGAAACACAAAAGCAGAGGATACAAAAAAATAAGAATACTGGTTCTTCAACCTTCATCAAATGAGGATTCCACTTTTGTTTTTCTTACTTCAGGTCACACGAAGTGCAAAAGTAGAGGATACACAAAAGATGATATCTTAATTTGACTAGTATTAAAAAATTTAAAATTCAAATCTTAATCAGCTATTTAATAATCTATGCAAATTTACAAATAAACGTTTAATTTAATTTTAAGAAATTAATTAAAAAACTTCGAATACTGCTGTCAGAAATGTAAAGTTAGTACTTAAACCCCTAAATGCTGTTTTTAGGGTTGCCTAACTGCTTTTTTTATTATTCAGCAAACCTAAAAACAACATTTTATAGCCATACACAGTTCTGTGAACAATTTATGGTATATTTAATTTGAAAACAAAACAAAATAACTGTCACATAATCATTGATTTCAGGTTTAACCATTTAGGAATGAACAATTAAAATGAAAAATCCAAATCCCATAAGATGAACAGGCCATGGCTTACGTTGAAGGATTGACGGCTTCCGGCTTGATTAATGTGTTGAAATTTGAATACTTGGCACTTGCTCTTCCACTTGCAGCCGTGTTTGTTCTTAGCCTCTCACTCTTGCTATGCAACTTGCTCAATGTTTCCAAGCTTTGATAGTGATTTGGAGTGAGAGTGTGAAGTGTATTTATAATTCTTTTGGAGTGCTTAGGGTGTGGGTGGGCTGCATATACTCTAAGGGTTAGGGTGTGGGGCATGAACACTAAGAAAAATGTTTGATTTTTTTTACTTCGCTTTTTTGAAGATGTTTGACACAGAGGATGGCTGACAATCTTGGAGATGCATGAGAGATGTCTAGGTGTTTCCTGAAACTCCGGGAGATGTCCAGAGGCCCCCCAAGCTTCCCAACATAGGAGACATCCCCTCTTTAAAGGGAATGTCCAAAGATGTCTCCTGCCTAAGGGTGGTGATGGGAGGACATTTCCTTGCTGTCCCCAAGCTCAGGGACATTTCTGTCTCCCACAATGTCATTTTTCCAAGGGGATGCATCTCTGGGAACATTGTACATTTACACTTAGAATTTATTATACATTGGGTAGCAGCCCCACTCTGATTGGTTATTATGATGCAGAATAGACCGGTGATTTGGATAGTTGGAAGAGTACATCAGAAGCAACAATCAGTTTCTCTCTATTGCAAAAGTAGAATATACAATGCAAAATAAGCACCGTCTTGGTGCACATTGCTATGGTCTCTTCTTTAGATTTGGTTTCTTGAAGAGGCCC
Organism: Sequoiadendron giganteum; assembly: GCA_007115665.2. Classification (NCBI taxonomy): domain Eukaryota; kingdom Viridiplantae; phylum Streptophyta; class Pinopsida; order Cupressales; family Cupressaceae; genus Sequoiadendron; species Sequoiadendron giganteum. The sequence continues at coordinate 582,408,279 of CM021103.1, forward strand.
CTAATATTATCCATAGTGATAGTATGATTGCCATTCAAATTTACAATCTTCTTTATTATTAGCACACACAGCTCATCAAGATTCACATATGCATAATTTCAAGCAACTCTTTCATGAAGGGAAGGTTGATTTCTTTCATGTTCCATCACAGTCAGGAAATATCTTCACGAAAGCATTTTCCAAGGCTACATTCTTCGGTCTTTTAGATTGCATTGGCCTTTAGGAGTCACACTCAAAGCGGTGCTAGTCGCCCTTAACAAGGGATGTTGGAACTTGTGTAATTTTGACTCTACTTTTTATTGAATGTTGCTGGCCCCAAAGCCACTTGGAATGATGCATAATATTATATTGGATTAGGTCAGCCCTATCATATATCAATGATTTGGATGTGTATGTATACACATGGCAACCCATTCCTAATCACTTTGTTCTTTCATATCAATAGAGAATATAGTATGCCTACAATCTCTTCCACATCTTTTCTCTCTTGTGTATGCTTATTTTGTATGTTGATTCAAGTTTAGGTCATTTTGATCCCAAGGTGATTTCAGTTTCTACAGTAATGTATTTAAATCCTCTATCTAGAGAGTGATGACCTTCACCTTCAGCAACTCTTAAAAAACCACTCGCTTATGGGGGTTCCACAATCATACTTATACTGGGTAATATGAACAATAACACACACTAAACACAAGGTTTAAGGAACTCCGAGAAATGTGTAGAGACCAACAATGACATGAGTGTACAACTTATACATAGTACAATAATTGCACAAGACAATAAAGACACTAGGCAAGTGTTGTCCATGGATGATCTCGTTTTGCTAAAGTAGATTGCTACAAATGCCTTAATAAATGCTTAAGAATAGTTGGAGAGGCTAATGTGTTTAACAATGGGAAGAGACAGAAACCTCTATTCCCTCTTCATCAACAACATAAATTTATCTAACTATACAAAACATTCAAGCACAACAATAGCTGATAGGTGAAAGAGTAGATAATGACAAGGCATGGATTGTGAGTGACATAGAAGGTGTTGCAATGACTTTTTAGGCAAAAGTGCCATACCCTTTTCATCAACAACCTAAATTTATTTGAGACAATGCAAACACTCGAGAACAACAATTGTTGATAGGTGGAAGAGCATAATTTGATAAGGAATGGATTGGGAGTGACCTAGAAGATGCTACAATAACATATTTAGATTGTCATGGTGGAAACAAATCATATAATAAATGAAGGAGTACTAGAAAGAAACGATAACACACTTAAGCCAACAGTTGATTACAACGAACACACACTCCTATTGAAAGTATCCATGAATTTTAACTCCAATGATTAAGCAAGTTATTTTTTCTCACTTCAATGATAATAGGAGACATGTTTTAATTTTGAGGGAAGCAATACAACTCCCCATGCGTTAACCTTAACTCAGAAGAAAATACCCATTACAATGTAGAAGTTATACTAGTTATGGAGTACATTACGATGACCTTATTTGGAGCGGTCTGTATAGCATTGTCATCTTTTCTTTGTTTGCTCTTGGTACAGCAACCTTCACTCTACTTAGAAGAGGTCTAGGATTTGCCACTGCACCTTGCAATATTACATTGAAGAACAGGAGTGCTCTGTGGCTACACAGAATGTAAAATGACTAAAGAGAAGTATCTTGAAAGGAAAATCAAATAGCTTTCAAAGAGAATGTGGTCATTGTGCTAAAACTAGACAAGGATAATGCCACTTTAATGATGGACATGCAGTTTTACCTAGATAAGAGACCATTTGAATGATAGTGGCAGGAATTAGGGCTCACAAGGATCTTGTAAAGAAGATTACAAGAGATGTAACAGAACTAATCAATAACTCCTGAACCAGTGAGATAAAAATAAGAATCAGTCCTAGAGATTATGCTTTCAGATTTGTGGTGTACATAGGATACGGTGTACACAGACCTATTGTTGACATTATTGACTCACCGTCCCATGACCTAGCTAGATACTTAGCTAACAAATTGCACACTAATGTAAACCTACCTTCTTCATCAAGGATTGCATGGATTTTGTCAACACTTAGCATGACCTTAAGTTTAAGGCAAAAGATACTCTAGTTAGTTTTGATGTAGTTTCCCTCTTCATAGAAATTCCTTTAAATGAGGAGGTTGAGGTAGTTGACAGATGGCAAAACTGCAAAGTTAGTAAAATTCTGTCTTAGGCTTACTTAGTGCAAGATATTTGAACAAATAGAGGGGTTGGCCACGGGATCTTTTACATCTGTGATCCAAATGATCTTTGTAAACAGCATCCTATGTATATTTGACAAGCATACTGGAAGCTCTTCCAGGGATTATAGCTTTTCTCCTTTGACACCAGAGAATTTTGTCTAGCACTAGGAGAAACTTTATGGTAGTGCTTCAGTCAATCATATAGAGGAGAGGGGAGCCATTTCCTTCAGTCTTAATTTAAATATCTTATATGATTAGTTGGCGAACATTTGGGCGAGTTGTGGTTCCATCAACTTCATCCCAAATTAAAAAGTTTTACTATTTTAGATGCATTTTTTTGCTCCGTATAGCTTTCCACTGAGACTTGAACCATTGGCCAATATGAATTAGCTATATTATGTAGCCACTAGGCCTTATCATTGCTACCATTTTAACCCATAACCACATGCAAGGGTGAAGTCCTTGTGCGATTAAGTAATTAGAATCAAGTGTGACAAATTTCAATGTGTTGATACACATGCTTGATTAGGAGCCAGACCAACATGGCAAAGGAAGATAAAATAATTTCTACTTTGTTGGATTTATTTAGATAGTGACGGAGTTTGTACTTTTGAGGTTGGGAAACATGTTTGTTTAGGAGCCAGGCCAACCTGGCAAAGGAAGATAAAATATTTTAATTTTTTTTTTTGTTCGATTTATTTTGATATTGATGAATTTCATACTTTTGGGTTTGAAAAAGATTAACTGGACTATGTTTTGAAAAAGTGACATTAACAAGCATTAGATACCAAGGAAGTTTTGTCCAATGATCTCTTTTTGCAGTTTTATAATGGTAGATAAGTTTGCATGGTATGATTGAATTTGCTTCTTACGTTAAATTTCAAACCTCATAAAAGAATGTAAACACAATTAAGTGCCTCAAGATGTTCAGTTTTTCTTATGCTTATCATATTTTGTTGATAAATTGCCTTTCTAGATGCCAAGGAAAATCTGTCTTAGATTTACAAGTCTTCCAAAGGAAGTTGTAGCATGTAAAATTTGGGAAGTTTGGTGGCCATGAATCACTATTAATTTTCATATGAAAAGTAGAAAAATATAAAATATAATGCAGTGGATTATGAAGTGATAATTTAAAATTGATTATCTTACAATCCATGAACTGTCTTTCATTTGAATGAGAGTTATTTCTGGGAGAAATTTCTAGAAATGTTAGCCAAACTGTGTCTTTTTTGCTGAGAGAACAGGTCTGGCAGTGTTACAAACAGTGCACTGCATTCTGTTGCAAGAAATTTAAGTATTTTGAAAAAAAGCCAATGATGAATCATTGATAACAAATTGCTATCATGCGATTGTCTGATATTGTACATGATTGTCAGGTTGGTTTTCCTGGAACAAGATTCATGAAACAGAGCGGATTTCCCTTAATGAGTTCTTTGATGGTACATCATCTTCTAAGACTCCAAAAATTTACAAGGAGTACAGGGATTTTATGATCAATAAATACAGGGAAGATCCACTCAAAAGAGTGACCTTCACAGAAATGCGAAAGATGTTAGTTGGTGATGTTACCTGCATTCATAAAGTTTTTGATTTCTTGGAGACATGGGGATTGATCAATTTCCAGGCACCATTGGATTCCAAATTACAGACATCAAGCAAAATTTTTGCTCCAGTTGTTTTGGATAATGTTACTCCTAATGGCATTCGTGTAGTTTCATCTCCCAAATCTGCGAAGCACACAATGTCGCCAAGTATGAAAGGTAAAATATTTGGTAGAAAAGTTAGCGTTGGAGAGGGAGCAGCTTTGGCATCTTATAGAGATGTTTTCAATGTAGACAAGGTAGCTGAAACTACTGGTGGATCAGAAATGAAATCAACAAGAACAGAAAGAGAATCTACATCAACGCTTTTTTGCAATAATTGCAGGGAAGATTGCACAGCTAGCTGCTATAATTGCCAGAAGGTATCTATTTTTTAGCACCATTTTACTGCAAATAGGGTTACTTTTTATTTCAATTTAATTAACTATACTGTATATTGCTTAGAGTTTCTTTCAATGAATTAAGCATAATCCCTCTTAGATGCTCCAATTCACCTGCATTTTCGTATCATCTTACTGATCCTCATTGTCAGCTCATACAAGTCCACATATTTTTCTTCATGTTGTCAGTAATTTCCTCATGGCTGTCATGATGTCATCATCGGGAATGGAAGGTTCATCTACTAACAAAACTAGAGTTCTGTTGACTTTGGTTGGTATGTTGTAGCAGCTGGTGCTCCCTATGATCATAAATTTTAAGACAGGGTTTTGGATCAGGAGGACTTTTTTGGGGATGGTGGCTGGCAGTGCAAATATTATATATATACACACAAAACAAGGCCCCCCCAAAAAAATATTTTTTGCTTTTTAAAACCAGAACGGGGGTGTGGGGCAGTACCTTTGTTGCAATATAGAATGGGTTCAAGGGGTAGAGTCCCCTTCACTAACCCCTAAGTAAGGCTTTTTCAGACCATACGGACCTTTATGGTGCATGGCATTTTTCATAATTTTATTACTATGTGTTCTCCAGCGCCAAATCTTCATTCTTCAGAGAACTAATGGTGAAGCTGGGGAATCTGACAGGCCTAAATGTTGAGGGCTGTGCAGTTGAAGACAGAAATATCATCATTCTTGAATCTTTTGTTGTTTTCTTCTCTGATTTTATAAACTCTTTACAGCAGTCAGCAGAAACTCACAAACATTTATGAAAATTGATAACATCCACCACTATCCCACACTCACTGCTTCCTCCACTCTTTATTAAGCCTGAGGTGTCAGTGATGTATGAATTAAAAAATATTTGATCACCAACTTCCTAAAGTTAAGATAAGAGAAGGTGCATCCATGTAAACAAAAACAATAACAGCTGTTTTAGTAGTCTATTTTGTCTCCCATACCACTTTATATTCTGTATTTCTTCCAAAGTCAACCATTTGTGATGCCACCATCTTGTCTGTCTTTTCAAAGCTTTGACACAAATCAAGATAGAGAAACTTTGTTCAAGGTAAAGACCCTCTGACATCCCCAGGATGGCTTAGGGACACCCAGGCATCCCCTGGCTGTCCTGGGGATGTCAGGGAGTCCCTTCTACATCCCGTGCAGGTGGGGATGTCCCCATTACAATCCCCCTGCAAATGGTAGGGGAGGGCATTTCCTCCCCATTTGTGAAATGGCTCGTATCGGGGGTGGGAGGGGCCAGATGCATCCCCATGTAACACTGGAAATTTTGCTGTGAAGAAACAATTACCAGTGCAATCCTTAGATGGTTTTGTCCAATTCAGAAAGGCATTAACAGATGTTGAAAATCAATAGATAGGCAGATACTGCAGTGTAATCCTCCTGCCAAAAATTCAAAAACCAAAGTAAAAACCTGTGCCCATCTAATCCCGTGGGTCTTGAGAGATTGATGAGTGCTGATCATAAAATGCAAGTAGATGCTGAGTGGTGGCAGATTATTCTGAAATTAATAGGGCAGCCGATTCAATATTTGGAGTTTAGCATGCTGTGCTGATTCACAATTCAATGATTAATATTTATAATATGGAGAATTCCAACAAGATCATGAAATTTGCTCATACACCTGCGATTTCATTAAAAAGGGATTAAATGATAATAAACTAAAATTAATTTAAAGTTTAGTCTTAATAATTAAGGCAAAGGGCATATGAAGGGTTATGACTAAATGGGAAAAAATGTATATAAGGAAATCCAAAAAGGAGAAGGATCATCATTGAATACATTTTATATCTAATTATTACTCCTTGTGGAGATGTACTGTGGTTCAGCAACCTGAGGACGAAACCCCTTGAGGTCTAAAATTAGAGGACGAAAACCCCCTAATTTTCATTACTGAATTAGTGGACGAAAACTGCTGATTCAGTCAGATTGGGAGACATTTTAAAGGCATTCATATAAAGCAGATCACTGCAGCCTTTGAGATTAAACAGCAACTAATATTGCAATTATTGAGTAATTTTCTGGGCTGTACACTAAGTATCTAAAATAATATACAAAAATATTAATAGTAATTTCTGATCCTTCAAGGAAAGTAAAGTTTATATTTATTAATAATTGTGCCAAATTATTGTTATTGTGCGCTAGGATTCAAAATATTTAAAGAAAGGTAATCGGGACATTACATACAGAAAGGTGTACAATATGGTATACCTACACAGCTTGGAGGGATACATATCATGTAGAGTAAGGAGTGGTAGAAGCCAGTAAAGAAGTTGACAAGGATAATGTGGAAGCCATTCTGGATAATTACATGATTAGAACAAATGGATAACTAGGTGGAAAGGTGGCTTGGTATGCTTTTAGAAACCTGTTATGTATTGTAAGAGGTAGATATGATTATTCTATTGCAAAATAGGCCTTCTCCCACAATTGTATGGTAAGTTAGTGAGGGGATAAAGCAATGGATGAAAATTTAAGTTTGAGTCTGTTGTTTAGCATAGAGGATGGTACTGAATTGGAGAATACAGTCTATAAGGGGATCTGTAGTAAGCATGCATTTTGAAATATTAATTAAAATTGATGGGATCGTCTGTTTAGCCTCTATAACTTCTGACCACTGTTGATCTTCAAAGATCTAAATTGATGGTCTGTGGATCTCTATGAAATATTAAGGCTTGTAAGCTTTTGAAATCAATGTTCACTGTTTGATTTGTTTTCATCCAATGGATGATGGAATTTTAAGACAATCAATGAAAAACCATGTTTTAAATGGATGGAGGTTTGAAGAGGAAGAAGTCTGATAGCATTCCCATAGTAATGTGCACTGTTGATTGTATCTTTTGATTGGTTCCTGTTGATTTGAGTAGTACTTCAAAAAGTTAATAAGATGGTGCCTAATGAAAATAATTTGTGGGGCCTGACCTTTTAAATTAATGAAAAGGAAAAAATCTTAATAAATGAACTGTATAGCACTGCCTGAGGGCTGAGAATGATCTTTATAAGATTTCATCCAACAGCCAGGCACAAACAATAGTGCGCCATGTGCCATTGTTCAAAATTAGATGGAGTGGCCTTGCCACATGTCTGATGGATGGAATTTTGAAGGAAAAGGACTTTTGATGCTATCTAATAGTTCCCTGTGCTGTTGATCTATGCTCTTATCCAAACAATATGAGCATAAGGAGTAGTATTAACAATAAGTTATATGTGATACTACAAAATAAAGACATTTTGTGTGGATCAACCCCTTGAGGTAAATGGCATATGTGGAAAGCACACAATGTTGTGAAAAAGTCTTGAGGTTGACAGCCTCCCAAATTCATGACACTGTTGATTTCCTTGATTTCCTAAAAGCTTTTATCAGATGGCTTGTGACTTACAATACACAACAAAGCGAAACAGCTGTGATTAAAGATTTGTGCCATGTGGTAACAGGTCATAAAGTGGCAGAATATAGGTCAGAGATTCCCCAAAGAATTATGCTCATTTAATCTGTTAGGGTATGCTGACTATTTACAATTGATGTTTGACAAGTCTTCCACTATGCAGTGATTGTAATGGGATTTCTGCTCTAAAGCTAATTATGGCTGAAAAGGAAACAACTTTCATGCAAAGCATTACAGGTGTACTTACATGTGGGCATGGAATGTGTTGGAAGTGACGAAAATAAGAAGAAATATGAACCATAGAAGAATGAGAAGTCAACAATCTTATTTTAGCGCAATCTTGATTTTGTGCAGTTGGATCTGTGCATGTGGCATATTCTAACGTACTTTGCTTTAGTCTTAGGATGATATGAATAGAGGTGATTGGCTTATTGAGAGAATCCTTGGTCCTTAGAATTTTCTAACTCATTTTGAGTTTCAATAAAAGTTCTTAGCCTTAGCATTGATTTTTTGTTATTTGATATTGGCCTTGAAGGTCCTATACAGTGTATCTGTTGAAGCTCGTAGTTAATGATTCTGTGGTTTCCTATTTTGCTCTTAATTTGAAATTATGTGCCAATGGTTAATATGTTAACAGGGTTAATCTCTTACCTATTGCATATGAATTAGTACAGCCTATCTTAACCATAGAAGCATAAATCTGCAAAAAAACCCAATTAATCCCGATTTTCCAAAAATCTGCATAAAAATTGCGCTTTGCTCAGGTTTTAATTGCGTTTAACCACTCTCACCTAAATGCATGCCAAAAAATCCTAAACAACATGAGAATATCTATTTATGGCCGCCATTTGTAGACTCCATTCACAAACGATGGGATTCAGTCGATTAAAAAGGCGTGATTTATAGAAGGGATTCAGACTTTCGGTGCGATTTACTGCAAACAGGATTTAGAGATTCAGACAGGAAATTCTAATTCTGGTAGGCCATTTTTTTTGACTCATTGCATTCGTTTGTCACAGATTTCGGATTTTATTTTCCCTGTTGTCGTCTTTATTTAAATGAAAAATATTGTTGAAAATTTATCCTTCTAAAAATCTATTCGATAAGACCACATATTCGTGCAATTTTATTTGCTGCTATTTCTGGCATTTGAGGCTAAAATTTGTGAAAAAAAAAGAGAAAAAAAGAAGAAAAAATAGACGTTATATGGTGAGTCGGTGACAATTATAAAATAATTAAAGAGAATTTTCGATAATTTTTTTGAGAAGATTGAAAAAATAATTATTTTTTAGGAAATGTCTTATCTCTTTTATATGATTTTTACTATTTATGACCACCTAAGGAAAAGACTATTTATCTCTGTTATATTTTAATTTTTCCTGCAGCAATGATTTTTACTACTTACCTGAAATGTCTTATAATTTTCAATATATTTTATTTTCATTAGTTAAACTATCTATTTTTATTTGCTCTCTATATCTCTATTGCTATGGAAATGCGTTTCAATTAAAAAATAAAAAAAACAGTTTTTGTCTCTAATTCTACAATTTTTTTACATTTTTAAAAAAATCTTGAACTTTTTGGTTTGCCGATTTTTTCCCCAAAAGATTTTTGCTGCTATGAATTCTTAACTCCAGATTCAATAATTGAATGCTTTGTGTTTTTTTTTTCTATTGGAAGTGCTCTAGATTGGCTGTCTTGGTGTACCATCTTCCGGTTTTGTTTAAGTTTAGCTTTTTTGATTAATTTTTGGTAATGTCAAGATAGGAGCAGGTCAACTGCAGAGGCAATTCTAAAAGATAGAAGCTCCTTAGAATTTCAATTTCGTATTGTGACAACCAGATTGTGTGTGGAATGTCAATCAGGCAGTTCAGAATATCAACAAATTTGTTAAAAATAGTCTGTGATGTTGGGCAGAAAACTAGATTGGTTGGTTTTGCACGTCTTAAAGGGCTTAGCATATCCTGAAGAGGAACAGTGGGAAAACAAGTCTCCTACAACCATGGAATATAATCACAAAGCTTGGGAAGAGCTATGTCAGTGAGATGATTAGTTCATTTAAGGAAGAAGCCTGCAAAGAGAATATGGAACTAGCAACTAGTGTAGGTGGATAGATGATGAGGACACGTGAATAGCTAATCAAATAGGTGATTAGAATTTGATTTAAGTGACATGACATGTTTTTTAAGAAGTTGAATGCCTGTTGTAAAACAGGGGGTAATACAAACATAAAGCAATTGATGAATATCTTGGTTTGAGAATGCTATTGAAACATGGTCTATGCAGTGCATCATATATGTGGAATATGCCTATTCGCTTCTGCTAAATTTCCAAGTCAGAGAGGTTACTATTATTCTAAATTCTGTCTAGACACTTTCATCCAGCTTCTCATCTCTTTTGGCACAGGCCACAAGATTAGAATGACTGGTGAGTGGCTTGAATCTCTTGCCAAATTATGCACCACATATTGCCAGATGGGTCTGTTGTTGTTAGCATGGAGGTTGCATTAAGGCAGAATATTTTTGTTGATGTGACCTGCAAGTGTAATCAGTTCTTTTGTCTCCATACTAGTTGTATGGATTTATATTACTAAAAGGAAGAAAGGCTTGCACAGGCTATTCTGTTATGTTGTGCTGTTCTTTATGATTTCTTTCTGCCATTGCACACTTAAATAAGTGTTCAACAGGATTGTTAAGTATACAAAATAATAAAATATAGAATAATATAGCAAAGCTAATTGCCACGAATTAGAATTATAGGAAATCAAATAGACAGATTGTGGTCTTTCCAACTATTTATTGAAGACTCCAAACGATAAGATTTTATGGTATTTCAATTTTTTTTGTTTTGCTTTTTATCTGGATTTGTAAGTGAATACATTATGAGTTTATTTTTGTAATGCAAATCTTCCTTAGCAGGCAGGTTTTGTTCTTTGCACAAAATGTTTTGAGGATGGGAACTATGGGCTTGGCTTGTGTGCTGCTGATTTTAAACTAAATAATCTCCATCAAGAATCTATTGAAGTAGGTGCTGATGGTTGGACAGATCAAGAGACTTTGCTTCTCCTGGAAGGTACTTTGCTTTACAGCGATGATTGGAAGTGTGTAGCTCAACATGTACATACCAAGAATGAGATTGACTGCATCATGAAACTCATACAACTTCCCTTTGGAGAACAGTTTATGGTGAATGTTGGAATTGAAAGCAATGATAATAGCAGATCAAGTAATTTAAGAAATGAAAAAAAAGCGTCTGATCAAGCATTTAGTGTCAAAGACAGCACTGCCCAAAATTACCAGGAAAACAATTGTGAAGAAGGGAAACACACTACTGAGGATGATGTTTCAGGTCCACCTCTCAAACGTAGCCGTCTTTCTCCTCTTGCAGATGTGGGCAACCCAATAATGGGACAGGTGAGATTAAAAGCTTAATTGTTTTGCTTGAATTTTTAAATGGTTCATGCATCACTGTTGCTTGGTACTTCTCTTAGGGTGAAAACCACTAGATGTATCTAAATAGGCTTTTAAGAGTTTTTCTTACTGTTAGGTGTCCTTTTTGTCCACCATGGTCGGCTCTCGTGTTGCAGCAGCTGCAGCAGAAGCTGCTATTGCAGCTCTGTGTGAAGAGGATCCTTCTGCAAGCCAGATCATACATCCTCTGGAGACTAAATCATTGAATCAGAAATACGAGCCTTCATTGAATGGGCTTGAAGTAGAGAGGTCAAATATTTTTCTTTGTTTTGTTTAAAAGCTGTTTGTAGTATGACATTAGCATTATTTCATCATTAGATACAGATTATGAATTGTAATTAAATAGAATCCTACAACTTGTTAGTACTCATATTTGTTTCTCGCTTTCTCAACATTCTTAATACCAGCACAGGGAAGTCATTTCAGCTGGAGTTGTGCAACAAAGAACCAGAAGGTAGAGCAGTTTTTTTAATGCTTTTTTTTTTATAGTTTATAGTTTAAAATTTTGTGAAAGGTCTTAGAGGCTTGCCATTTTATGATGGATATTTATTACCTGATTAATATCTCTCTGAGCTAAAATCCTTTTTCAATACATGTTATCACATGACAATTATTCTGATGAATAGAGAGATTGTACTGCATAATGAACTTCCAAAATTATAATACTGATTTTAGTTTTTACTTTTTTATCACAATCGTGGACTCTCCAGGTAGCTTAAATGCCACTACTTCTGCAGGAATCGGTGAAGATTCAACAGGAGATTTGCATTTTAGCCCAAAAGGTTTGCCTTCTACACACTTGCAAATGCGAGCTGCTATTGCAACAGCTTTGGGAGCAGCAGGAGCACGTGCAAAACTTCTAGCAGATCAAGAAGAAAGAGATATTGAACATCTGATGTCAATTATTATTGAAAATCAGGTAGTTGACTTTTCTCAATTGACTCTGGAGCTTAAGTTGAACATTTTAGAAAGAATGGATTGTAACATGGCTTTCTTTTCCTGGATTAAATAACAGTTGAAAAAATTATACTTCAAGATCGAGCATTTCGAGGAGATAGAAACCATAATGGAGAAAGAGTATGCTCTAATGGAACAGATAAAGGAGCTTCTACTTACAGAGCGGATGCATGTCATACGGGAGACATTGAATTCAATTTTTAGGAGGTTGTAACAAGATGAAACCTAGGTAAATCTAGGAATTTTGCTACAGACCTTGGTATTTGTTCTCTCTGCACCTGAAAAAGTAAGGATCTGATAACCAAGGCAGGTTGCATTATACTTGTGTACCACTAGTCTTAAGTTGCTTTGAGGAGTAATCGACACTGTCTATTTTTATGTTCACACCCCAAATCATGATTCTTTCAATCCATACCCGTGCAAGTGCTTATGTAGATTAAAGGCATCAATTCATCCACTTGCATTTGCTTATCTTTGTCATTCAAGGCATCAAAGTCCATAGCATCACATTGTATGGAAACCCATATTTTTCTGGAAGTTCTTTTATGTATAATTTTATTTCTGTTACTTTATGTGGAGTGACTTTGTTCTTCAGCTCCTTTCCTGTAATCAAACTTTTATTCTGGGGTTTGTGTTCTTGTAGATCATAATTAATTTGCAAATTATATGGATATGCAGTTTCAAGGTACTTGTGTAACACCATCTGAGTGCCACTACTCAAAAAAGTTAAAACACTAATTATGCACCATCAAGACTCCAGTGCCTTTTCTCAAACCACTAAGTATGTATTCCTTGTAATCCTAGTTTGTTCATCCTCAAGTGTCATGTCCCCTAGATTTTAGTACTAAAATAAAGCATCAAAATACAAATAAATAATCAAACACATATTACAAATATAAATATAAATATTTGCAATATAACACTATTATATTTTAGTGTTGAAAAACAAATAACTAAAAAAGATAATATAAATATCAAAATACAAATAATGATACCATTATAATTAAAATGCAATCATCTAGTGAATAGAATAATTAATATCATTAATTGTAAATACTAATAAAATATTCACAAGAAAACAATTTGAAATAATATTCATAAGACACTAGTATTAATAAGACATGACTATGCCCTAGTAATAAATAAACAAACCTAAATACTATCGATTCTTATCCTTAACAGCAATCCACTTATCTAAGAAAGTCTTTTTAAAACAACAATTTATATTACTCATAAAAGACCAAAGCTACTTTGTCTTATTCAAAGACAAAATAGTGATTAGCATGTGAAACACAAAAGGGTGCGATTTGTGAATAAACTACGAGGTGTAGCCATGCCCTTTCATAAACGAATGGCCATGTCTCTTGGTGGATTGTGTTAGGTATAAAGGTAGATAGTTTCAAACAAGAAATGGGGGATTACGAAGGGAATCTATTGTGAATAAGGATAGGGGTAGATACCATGGCTGGCTGGAAAATATAATAATATTTGCAGATCGAACATATGGCTGTAAGTTCAATATAATAATATTAAAATATATATGTACATATATTCATGTCAAGATAATAATGATATATATATATATATACACATCCATGCCAAAATAATTATTGTAAAATGAATCAATTAAAAGTATATATATATATATGTATATGTTATTTACGATTATACAATAATGATACTTACAACAATTATTAAGCCTTATAAGTAATGATGACTTTTTAATATAAACATAAGTAGATTAGTTATATTTATGAATTGTCTTCATCTTATGATCAATCCAGTATAAGGAGAAGGAAATGTGTAAGAAAGGATGCAACAAAAGCAATTCAGCCCCGCCTCCAGGTAACTTCGTTACTAGCATGACACTCGAGTCTTTTCATGTCCATAAACAAAATCACTAAATTGTAAATACAAGTATATGATATTGACTTATAAATGGGGCGGATTGGGTTTCTCCCAGTGATGAAAAACCCAAGTTGACCCCCATAGCCGGATTGATTTTTGAATGTTTAAATAGCTAACATTGTTCAGTATGCACAAACGAGCCAAGGAAAGAATACTCGATCCCTTAGGATGAAGGGATACAAGATTCTAAGGGTCGACTTGCTATGAGGATAAGCATAGCAATACAATATTGATAAAATGTTTGTAAATAAATAAATAAAAATAAGAACCTAGGCAATTAAGTAGAACTGGTTAGCAAACCACTTCGATTAATTTAGTAATCAATTACTTAATCATTCTAGGGAGGGTAATCATGTGACGATGAATTAATAATATACTCGTTTATTTGATTAACGCAATAAAATGAATGCACTACTAAGTCACATATGGATTAATCAACAAATCTACATGCAAAATCGGGTAACAATCTTTAAGGACAAATACACTTATAGAATAATGAGATGAATAATTGACCAACAAATGTAACAATTAATATGTTTAATCACAACACAATTATGGCTAGTTCACTTGATGTTGTTTACATTACTCATGTGTTGCTATTTGCTCTAATTTTAATCTGTTTGCTAATTACCTATAAACTCATTCGGGAGGAAGGGCTTGAGAAGTGTGGTGTCTTAAGACCCTCCGAAGGTTAGCCCCTAGGACCCTAGGATGAGGGTTGGGCTATGGATGGGTAACATAACTAGGTTGCACATAAGCTCCGCTGGCTTCCCCCAAATGAGTCGTGTGTTTTCCGAAGAAGTGTCATAGGTGGAGTATGTAGTTACTAGTCACCTAGAGTGGGAGGTTGTAGGTTACAACCCCTCGAGCTTGGCCAAGGGCTTCGGGTGGATCTACCCTAGGGGTAGAATATGCAGTTACAAGTCGCCAAGTAAGAAGGGTTGTAGATTACAACATCTGTACTAGGAGCTATGGCTATGGGCAGATCCACCTTTGCCACCCTTCATATGTTTTCTTATGTCTCATGTTTCACTTATGTGAATGATTGCTTAATTGTTAATGCTAATGGACTTGTACCTTTTGTGGAATATGGCTCATTTTGTGGTAGCAAGAAATCAGATCCATATTCCCTATCTTAGAAGAGCCATTTGACCACATTCCAACCTTTACCCAAGCAAGTCCAAGGCAGGATCAAGTAAGGAACATTACATCAAGACCCTAGTGCCACCACTAACATATCTTTTACTCCTGTGTATCAGCGCTGTTGACCACAACCTTTATGGCTTGATGTAGACGTATCTTTTGCAGTAATATATTAGACTTGCTATTATGTATTTCTTGTCACTTGATGTTCCTTGTTATGGTTAAAATGAACAATTCTTGTTCGAAGTAGATGTATCTTTTGTAGTAATATATATAGTAGATGTATATATATTAAGTGATATTTTTGATGTTGGGTCATCCAGTAATGCTGGCCAAGGCGATGGTGTTCAATTTAACGAGGCAAAACTTTGATTTTACCTATGGCTTATCATATATCTTATCTATATTGTTTTAGTACACAATTCTCCTTTATCTGGAATAAGCAAGAGATAGGTGGTGTATCCTGACAAGTTAACCGCTTCCAACAGTTGTATACGTGTTTAGAATGACATAAAGAATTATGAAGAATAGGAAAGAGACGCATTTCTACAAGTAGCTCATCATATCCTTTCAAAATTGAACACAAAGTATTAGTTCTTCCTTTGTTTTTTTTGCTAGAGGAAATTGGCCTTGGGGCCATACCCATATATTAAATTGGAAAATTTATAAGAGGTTATTCCATGAATGGAGGGCTTGTAACCAAAATGCGTGAGGGGTATGAACAAAAATCTTAAAAGCAAAGTTCATTTACAAAATTCAACAGTCTATGGTTGTATACCATTACATTTTCAATAGATAGTAACTATAAATTATCCTATCATATAAATATAAAAATTATCCCTCCATATCTATATCTTAGCAGTATATATTATCTACCCTTGTAGCCTTGAATCATCATCACCGCCACCCTCGTTGTTTGAGAAATCCACATCCACAACAAATGCCCAATTGACCCCATCAGAGGACACGATGCTTGTAGCAAATTTTAGAAAGGCTGCCCCATTTTCCCTTGTTTTTACAAAAGCCATTATTGAAACCATGATCAAAAATGACAAAAGGAACCCATGGTAATGCAATAGAGGTGTGGACAGTGGCCACAACCATTACAAAGAAAATCTAACCTAGTAACAATCAATTCTAGAACAATGATGAGGCCCATAAGCTAGTGAGGCTTGATCAAAGCCATTTACACCAACCTCATAACGTCTATAGATTCCCCCCGCTTCTAAAAGGACTCCAACAAATACTGAGGCTATTGTCAGTTTTGATGTGTTATTTATGTGTAGTAGAAAAGAACAAATCATTGAACACCATTCCGGTTGCATGGACTATAATCACCGCTTATACTTTGAATTTTTTCTTTTGTTGCAGATAAAAGATCTCTCATGTGAAGGAGATTTGCTGCTTCTTGGCATATAATCTCAATGTGGTATCCATTGTGCTCCAACTTGGAAGCGTTTTCTTTCCCTGCATGAAAAATAACGGAGAAATAATTTCATATCGGACGTAAGAATGACACTACAATTCTAGGAAGAATTTAAAGACAGTTTTGTAGAAATTTTTATTTTCTTTATAAGCGAGGGCAAGGTCTCAAGGAATTTCCTATACAATTTGCTATATATTTTAGGAAAGAGTTACACCTTCAATTATGTACTACTCTTATAAAAATATAACTTTATGTTTTATAAGGAAACATTGCTCATTTTGTCATACAACCATTTCATTTTCCCCTTTGGATTTTACAAAAGCATTACAATTAATATCCAAACTCACAAAATTAACATGTAATTTCCCTAATTAGTTGGCTTGGTTAGGAGTGAATAAAAATGTGTTTCTAAACACCCATATTAATTAATATTTAAATAGTAATAATAAAATAATAGAATAAAATATTTGAAATTTAAACAAGGTGCTTAGTTTTGGGTTGACCCATATTTTAAATAAATAAAAAAATAACATTAAAAATAAGTTCTTATTGTTGGTTAGCCTAGTTTGGGTCATAGGCACCAATATTCAAACATGTATAAATAAGTGTCTTGTAGATTAGGTGTGAGATATGGAGATTTTGGCATGAATTTTGAGGCTATCTCAAGTAGGCCAGTTGGGATGCAAACCCTATCTGCCTAACCAAGTTAGGATGAAAACCTTGATTTGGATTCTTTCTAAATCTTCTCTTTTCCTTGCAAATTGCAGATGTAACCTAATTGGTAGCACCTAATTGTTGCTACCAGGGTGAGTTGTTTCTTTGAAGGATATGAGCAAGTTTTCCTAGCAGTTGACTATTAGGTCATCTAATAGGCACTTATATCATCCAGTTTGTGCCGTTGTAGACCTAGGCGATATCATTATTATCTTCTAGTTGCTCTGTTTTGAAGGTTGTTGGAAGGGAAAATCAAATTTGGGTGCTTTCCCCTAGTGCTATCACCATTGGAAAGAAATAATATAGATTGTTGGATTGGAGTTTGGATTGGGTGGGAACATCATAACATACCTGGAAAAATTGCATTATAGCCAAGACTTGGACTTGAGAATCTTGCACTAGTTAACCAACTGCTCTTTAATTGTAAGAATTGCCCTTAATTGTTTATATTCTCATTTTCCCTACCAGGTGTAATTATCATATTTGGGGATAGGTTAGTGGTAACTATCTCCTTGCCCATGTACAAATCACTAGGAATAATTAAGGCATAAGGGCTAGGCTTGCACAACGAATCATGGGCACTTTCATTGTATGTTGTAAACTTCATTATTTAAAATTATACAACACACAATTACTAGATTTGTGAGTTCATTTTGTTAGTTCTTTAAATTAGAATAATTTTAATTAGTTGCCAAGTTTGTTGCTCAGTATTAGCTCATTGAAATTGTGCTAATGTGACGATAAATCTGAATTATGTGAAAAATAATAAGCCAATCGCAATGATTTTGAAATTGGTAACAAACCCTAAGGTTATTATAGTGGTATAAAAGCCGCCTTTTGTGCCCACCTATGGGTGTGTGAGGCAAGTACATGCAAGAAAGTGATAGAGAAATTAGGTACGTATGAAGGGTAAAGAGAAAAGAAGCTATGGGTGAAAAAACAAGGAAATAAACATCCAAGAGGCCCTAAGGATTGAAATCACAGAGCTGGCTATAGAATTTCAATCCACTATGAAGGAATCTATGGTAGATATTGCGATGACATTGAAAGGAATAAACCAACAATGGAGTGTTGGAAAGTCCAATCCCAATGGTGTTGAAGGAAGTTGTGTGGAAGAAAATCGTTCCCAACATGAATGGAAATTGCAATAAAACCCTAACATGATGAAAAACAAGCAAAACACTCAAGAAAATGTGGATAGAGGTCAAACCATCACAAAATCAAAGTATATTGATCATCTCGTTGGGTAGATGTGCTTGCGATAGTCAATTAGATGTGTGCTCATGGAAACTCGGTAGCATAACGACACTCAATTGCTTAAAGTTGCATGATGCTTGAAAAATGGTTGTGTTTGATATGTGAAAGAGAGGAGAAAGGAATTGAGGGCTAGGATGAAAGGATGAAGACCAAAGACTAGGAGTGCATGCAATCTCTCAAGCCATGAGATTATGCCAAGTGGCAGAATGTGAGGGCTTGAGAGGGAGATTGGTACTTTAGAAGTACCTTGGGAAATGGGAAAAATCTGTCATAAAGGCCTTCCTTGTCCTACATTTTCAAGGTATGGGATAGAATGGTGGGCTTGAGATGAGGTGTGGGCTAAAGACAAGGGTGCCCACTGCACAGATCCAAGTGATAACATTGCAACAAAGGATAACCCAGATGTAGGGAAACTTGGCCTCAATGATTGTCAAGAGAGACAATTTACACACATCATTGAGAACGGTTATAATGAAGAGAGACAATTTACGATTGATACGAAGGGCATAGGATCTAGAGATGGAAATTGTAGGCGAATAGAGATAGATACCACTAAGAGAGGGATGTCGCTCGGGCATAGAGCAGAGGCTACAAAATTACTAAATTGGAATTGCAATTGCCACAGGTGAGCTGCAAGGATCAATACTATAGGGGGTTGTATGAGTAGGTTGTTCTAGCTAAGGCTAGGGCACCCAAACTTTCAGAGCAAAGCAAATCACGAAGGGGCGAGTCCCGATTGACACGATCAAGATCTATAAGGAGTCACTAGATGGGACCACCACCATCACCAAGGCTAGGAGGGGTAGGGCCATTAGGAGTAGGAGGAGGAGGGGTGGAAGGATCAAGGAGAGTACCAAGCTCCCTGACACATTTAGAGGGGAGTAGTAGTGACTAGCCACATAACAGGGTGGATTTTGGTACTTTTTTATTGTTGTACATATGTATTGATGATGTACATGTGCTAAGCACATTGACTTTGATGTATTTGATTATTACATTGATGCATATATATTATAGAGATTTGATGGATATTTTGATGTACATGTTATGTGCTATTTGATGTGTATATGATATGTTATTCAATATATGGATGAGACAATTGATGTAAATGTGTTTGCTATTGTATGTATGTATTGTACATGAGGAGATTTATGATGGATGATCAATATGTTATGATGATTATGATGTCTATATGATATGATGTTTATATGGTACTGACGATGGTGATGCTGGGTGTATGCGTGTAGGATGATTATGTTAATAACGTGTATGATGCAGGATGAACATGCTTATATGATGGTGATACTTGATAATGTTTTGGATTTTTGATTAATGTATGGATGATTATGATGAGATGCAATGTAATTCTAAATGAGCCTAATGCAAATGAACTAACTAGATGCAACTAGAAATTCAAAAGATGATTAAATTAACAAATCTAAACAACTTAATGAACCTAATTGACTATTGAAATGGATTGAATGTAATGATAAAAGATGTTTAGAATAACAAATCCAAACAACTTAATGAACCCAATTGATTACTAAAATGGATTGAATGTAATGATGAAATACGTTTAGAATAATAAATCTAAAAAACTTAATGAACCTAACTGATTATGAAATGGATTAAATGCAATGATGATAAGAGGCTTATAATAACAAAGCTAAACAATTTAATGATATTAAACGATCACAAAATGGATTAATGCAATAATAAAAGATGCATAGAAAACAAATCTAAAAAAAATAATAAAACTAAATAATTATGAAATGAATTAAATGCAATATGATAGGTGGTGTATAGGTGAAGCCATAACGCATCGATGCCATAACACATCTATCACAAAAAGTCAAAATTAGGGTAGAAGATAGTTATGGGGAGAATATATTTGCACATTCAAACTTTGGGATTAGGAAAGGAAACATGGTGGGAAATGATGATAGGATTAGGGATATGTAGGATGAATAAATTGATGGGGATTTTTGAGTGTCGTATTAAAACTTCCATGTAGTGAGCACTTAATTTGATTTAGCATGGGATACTATGCACCATGGTATGAGGAACCAAGGCGACTTTGTATCGTATGCATATGATTGACTCAACAACCAAGAAGGTTAGTCCAACATCTCACAAAGTCACAGGGAACTTTGGTGGACACAATACCAGAAAACCACAAACAAAAGGAATGCCTCAACATAACACAAGGTCATGAGAGGCCTTGGTGGATACTACATGAGACAAGCTAAGAAAACACAACAAATAAAAAACCAAGACTTGTCCTTATTTTCACCA
Organism: Sequoiadendron giganteum; assembly: GCA_007115665.2. NCBI lineage: Eukaryota > Viridiplantae > Streptophyta > Pinopsida > Cupressales > Cupressaceae > Sequoiadendron > Sequoiadendron giganteum. The sequence goes on from CM021103.1 coordinate 582,429,051, forward strand.
TTCAAAGCACACCATGATATGATGGATCATGATGACCTGCGTAGGGGATGTTGGAGGAGTAGGTAGATGAGTGGTCTCTTCCATGAAACCCATCTCGTTGGCGTAGTTTATAGGAAAGCCAGTAGTAAACTCTTTATTTAAACCAGTGAGAAAATTGGGGGTGAAACTAGAAGTGACCTTCGTCTTCTCCATTGGTAGGTGTCACACACTTCTCCTAACAATGTACCCAGAAGTCATGGACTGGGTTTTGATGCTCATAAACCTTCACAACACTCAGGGTTACAACAATCAAATGGTACACGGGAAAAGTCTCAACACCGACGAATGAGTAAGCATTGCTTCAAATCGGGTTCACCAAAATGTAAGAGAGGGGGACCAACCACGTCAAGGCTCTAGGTCATGGAGAGCCGAGAGCGAAGGGCTGCCCTAACTTACCTCACTCTAAAAGGATGGGGATCGAGAATGAAGAGCACTATGACATGCTTCTATCACTCTACAGACCTAAAATTCAGGTTTAGGCTAGGAGAGCTGGTTCTTAGGATCACTACTATACCTTAGACAACTCTTTGTCCAAGGATGACAACGCGGTTATGGGACGACAACACGGCGTGTTAGCATCTCTTGGGCATGCTAGCGTCGGTACGACCAGACAACGTGAGACATAGTAAAAAAATGCCTAAAAACATACTGAAAACCTAGTTGATGGATTTTAACGAAAGTGATAAAATAATGAAGTACAAAAAGTAAAGGTGAAAATGATAAAACAAGTAAATAAGGGCTAGGGTGACGAAGATGATCTCACAGAAGCTCCAGTCCGTTAGCTAGCTCCACGCGCACGTTCACCTACACACAAGAAAGAGGGAAAATTGTTGGGGCTGTATAGGGGCCTGCCTCAGTCAGGCCCCCGTTTTGGTGTTTCACCTCCACGGACAGCCATAAAGCAACAGAGTAGAATATACGATAAAGGAAAGGAAGCAAAGAACACTATAAACAATATTATGCTACTCAGTCAAATCAAAAAGGAGAGGAGTGAAGTGTCACCACCTCCACCCAAAAGCTCAGTAGCCAATGGAAGGAGAAAGCAAGGTATGGACTTGGCAGAGTCACCACAACCGTAGTGGTGATGAAGGGAGGTCTCACAAGACTCCAAGTCCACACTTCCAAAGATGCCTCACACTTGTGATGTGGAGTTGATAGAGTGCCAAAGCTGCTACAATGCTCAAAAGTAGAGTGCTAGAATGTTGCTTGAGAGTGAAAGAGTGAAGTTGAATGTAGAGGATTGCTAGAAGGATGGAATGAATCAGTGAATAGTTTTTTTGAAGGTGGTATGACGAAGAATAATCCATTTTCAGGGTCGGTTGTTCGAAGAGGGACGTTACAATTCAACCCCAATTAGGTGTGTAATGCCTTTGCTAGCTTCAGATGCAGGAATTTGTTAGGGACGACAACGCACCACATAGATATTTGCATGCCGCACATGCGTCCCCGACAAATATTCTCTCATCGACACATAGAACAGATGCCAAGTGGATGGAAGGTAGGTGGGTGACATGGGATTTCGCCTCCAAATTTGATTTTCTAAGGTGAGGGTATGTGAAAGGGGAATTTTCCTAAGGGGTGCAAATTCGCTCCTATACACTTAGGTCATATGAATCTTTATAGAAGTCTTAGTTGTTATTAGATATTATTTTACCTTATTTCATTTACTTCTTATGTCTTAGATCATTTAATGTTTGTTATCTCATGTTATAGGATGAGGGCACCTGTCATGATCTTATCTAATCCTATCTCCTACCTTACCTATATAAGCAAAACATTTTGTAATGCGATGCATCTCATTTGTTTCAATGTATATTTTGCATTCTCATTTAATAGAATATATTTTATTCTATCTCATTTATGATTTATAGCTTTGTTGTTTGTCATTCATTTGCATTCTGGGTTGTATTTTCAACCAAATCTTACATGGTATCAGAGCAACTCTGAGTTGAGGGTTAGCAACATTTTTAGGAATTTGGAAGTTTAGAGTTACTATTTTTTAAAGCACATGAGTATTCTCTTCTCTTGCATCTTTGGATGATCCAGAGAACCATAAAAGTGTGGGGAAAACATCAATTTTTTGGGGAGGTTTATATTTTTACTTATGAGTTGTAAGTTTTTTGGAGCTTCTTGGAGACATTATGAGCTCAACGTTGAGTCCAAAATAGTTGATATAGTCAAATTTGACTTTTTATTTCATTTGAATCAGACACCAAAGGTTGAATATGCAAGGGTTTGAAGTAAGAGGTTCATATTCAGATCTAGCAAGGAGACACCATTTCAAAGAATTCTAGGTCAAATCAAACACTGTTATCGTGCTTTAAAGGCCCAAAAATCTTGAAAATACTATTAAATCATCGATTTTGAACAAAGTCGCCAAGTTAGGAAAAAATTGTCCAAGGGGCTATACGACCCCCGTAAACAATGCCAACAGTAGTTTTTCTTAATATTTCTTTTTTGAGATTAAAAAATAATATAATATTACTTTAAAAAAAATATAGTTTTTTTATTGTACTTTTTTAAAAATAAATATTTTTTATTAAGGAACTATTGTAGACAAGTACCTACATAGACCCTGCACAAGAGCACCACTTGTGTGAGAGGTGGGGCCTCCTTAAAAGGATACAACCTCTTTTAAAGAGGCTCATGACCCCTTAAGAGGTCATACCCCTTGTGTGGAGCATGGTTGTGGCTTTGGCACCCACTATTTTAAATTATTATTATTTTTTTTTTTACGATATGCAATAAGACCTTAGCGCCCCCACCAAATTTGGTGGAGAATTTAGCAGTGCTAAAATTGGTGACAATTTCACCAAAATTAGCAAGAGAATTTTTTAATTTTGCTACCCCCCTCCACTGAGAATTGAAGGTCAAAATTGAAGGTCAAAATTGAAGGATTATATCTTGAGATTCAAAGCTCCATTTTCTAAGAATTTTTTTATTTGGGCTAATTTCTTGTGATCTACATGCCAACTCATATAGTTTTTGGTTTTGATGCACAAACTTTCCAAAATTAGTAAATTCTCATAGGTGACACTACATAGTTCTCATTTTGGAAAATTCAAAGGCTCACAACTTTCACATACAATATTGGAGCAAGGTGATTCTTTCCTTGAAAGTGCATGATTTTTCTTACTACATAGTGGCTCTATTTATTTCTATTGGTAATGTGGCAACATTTTACTTGTAACATAAGCTCATTTTTGAGAATTTGTAAAAATAATTGAAGACAATCCCAATCAACATTCACTTGCTAGTGGTAGTTGCAACCACACTAAATATAAAGTGCCAAATTATTTTTATTGGGGGTATCTTTGATTGAGTGATTTAGGGAGGTTTCTTGGTGTGTTTGTGCTTGTGATCTCTTTTCCTTCACAAAATGGGTCACTTTAAGTTTCTATTGCTAACACCATACAACTAAAACACGTGGCATCAAAATGCATGGAATGCCTTAATGCAATTTGGATATACACCTTATGTTGAACAAAAAGTAACTGAACCCACATATAATAAGGAAAAATTACTCTGGATGCTTGAACATACCAAATCTCTTGGTTGTCTTAGAAATTTAGTTTCCTTTGATATTATGTTTCAAATTAAAGGGTGTAAAGACTCGTATGATGCATATAAAATATTGAAAACTATGTAAGGTGCAAATGATGAAGTGAGAGGTTATCAAATTGATGTTGAATTAATGAGTCTTGATCCAAAGTATTTTGACTTGTACATCTAGGACTATGTAGGAAAGGTCAATAAAATTAAAGCATAGTTTAAATCATGTGGTGTTGAGAAAAAGGACATACAACTTGTCTTTATTACTCTTAATAAACTTGGAGGTTCACATATGTTGCATTTATTTCTAGCTTTCACACTCACAGGTTGACTATGATATATACTATTACAATGCCTTATTTTACTTCTTTTCATGAATGTTGATGCAAGAGCAAGGGAAGATTATTTATTTTGGTTTCCTTAAGGCTTGTTAGTCTCATGCTCTGTTAGTTGGTTAATCATAATGACATAAAAAGTTAAGAAAACCTAACAAGAAACAAAAGAAGTCTAAAAAGAAGTCATAGAAAGGTCGGGCACAGTCATCATTTTATCCCAAAGTAGACTCCTATTCCTCTTCCTCAAAGGGGAACTCGTAGAAGAAGGAAAATTTGATTTGTAGCTATTGCAAAAAGGTTTGTTATGAAGAACATTCATGTCATAAGAAGCAGATCAACGAGTTAACACATCTTCTAAAAAAGAACAAAATTTTTTTTCTTTCTTTTGTTACTTTGCAATCCTCTACTCCTTCCAAGTTAGGTAAAGAGAAAGAAACTGCACTTTTTCCTTTTGTAGATTCTTCTCAACAATAGACTCTTGACTCAGGTGCATCACATCACACAAGTTTTAATAAAGAATGTTTTTTCTTTTTTTGAGCCTTTTTTGTACCCCACATTCGCATAGGGGATGATTCTCTAGTGGATGTCATTGGGAAGGGTTCAATTGATGTTGACATTGGTATAATTGAGGATATTCTTTGTGTGCCTAATTTTTTATCCACCCTTCTCTCCATCTACTAGATCACCCAAAATGGCAAAAAGTTAAATTCACTTCAAATTGTGTCACCATTGGGAATTGTGAAGATAACACACTTCCCATAGTTGGTAAGGTTGATCATATTTCTCACGTCTGTGATTTTTCTCACTTTGTACCTGTTATGCATCCTAATGCATTTCTCACCCATTCTGAATCTATGAGAAAACTATGGAATGAGTGGTTTTGCCATCTCAACTACCACCATATTCAATAGATCAACACACAATATATGCTCACATATCTTTATCATATCACCTTTTTAGATGTTTTTTGTTTAGGTTATGCCATGGGAAATCATCACAAGGATAAATTCAATAAAGGGAAGCCTTCAAAGGACTCAAAAGTCCTTGAGTTGGTTCATAGTGACTTGGTGGGTCCTTTTCCAACATTGTCCTTTAGCAAGGCCCATTATTTGCTCACTTACATTGATGACTATTCTACACATATATGGGTTTAATTTCTTCAACAAAAAAGAGAAGCCTTTGATAAATTTCAGGAGTTTGAGGCTCATGCCGAGAAATAATTTGGAAATTGCATCAAATTACACTGTACAAATAATGCAAAGAATATGTGAACGAATACTTTGAGCAATTTTATACTCTTGAAGGGATTGATATTCAACAACATGATTTCCTACACACCATAAGAGAATGGTGTAGTAGAGAGGAAAAATAGGTCCTTGAAAGAGAGGTATGGCTACATGGTCCACACACGCTCCCTTGCACTTGTATATTGAGCACACACTATCAATTATGTTGCTCACATCAAAAGTAGAGTTTTACATAAGGAAATGAAGGGAATCACTCCGTTTGAAGCTTGGTACGACACACAACTTATTGTATGATACTTCATAGTTTTTGGCTCCCTAACATGGGCACACATTCCTTTGGAGAAGCACAAGGCCTTGGAGCCTTCAATTCAACCTTATATCTTTGTTGGTTACCTGATGGCGTCAAAGTATATTGACTAGTGGATCTTGAGACACATGATATCTTCATTGAGTTTAGTGTACAATTTGATGATATCCATCATTTCTCATGCTTACTCTTCCTTCTTCCACATTAAATCTAGATGATAGTGACTCAAAGAAATTTCCTCTAGTTTCCTCTACTCACAAATTTGATCACGAGGTTTCATCCTCCTTTTCATAAAGTTTAGATTTTGAGGTTGAGGATTCTCCTCCTCCATCCCCTACCATGCCTTGATGGGCTCGTCAAATGCTTGAGTCTATAGACACCCTTGTTGGGGATCCTTAAGATATTTAGAGGACTCAATCACAACACCAAGATATTTCACATTCCTACATTGTCATAGTTTCAAATCTATAATCATTTCGTGAAGCGTTGGGTATTGCCAAGTGGGATTCAATAATGGAGGAAGAGTATAACTCTTTGATTCAAAACAAAACTTGGGATCTTGTTCTGCTTCCTAAGGGAAGAAAGCTGGCTCAATGTGAGTGGATCTTTTAAACCAAATTTATAGTGGATGGATTAGTTGATAAGTATAAAGCATGACTTGTTGCCAAAGGTTTTTCATTTGACTACATTGAGATCCTTTCCCCCTCACCAAGATGAACTCCATTTGCTTGATACTTACTATTGCTACAACTTATAGTTGGGTTATACATCAAATGGATGTGAAGAGTGCATTTCTTCGTGAATATGTACATGAGGACATTTATATGGAGTGACCACAAGGGTTTGTTCAAGATTATTCATTGGTTTACATATTGAGGAAGCTCCTCTATGGACTCAAATAAGCCCCATGGGCTTGGTATGCTAAGATGGACTCATTTCTTCTCTTAGTTGGGTTCTCTAGATGTCACTCTGATCCAAATGTCCATATCTTGAGACAAGATGATGCTCTTCTTTACTTCATTCTCTATGTCAATGACTTGATTGCCACTAGGATCACCTCATCTATCATTGTGAGAGTCAAGACTACTTTGCATGATAGGTTCACCATGACTAACTTATTTATTTTACACTACTTTCTTGGGATCAAGATTACTTTGAACTCTTCCAAGATCTCTCTTGTGCAACCTAAGTATTATTTTAATCTTCTAGCTTGATTTATATGGATGATTGTAATCCTGCACCGAATCCCTTTCTCTTCAGAGTTAATCTTGAGGTGAAGTGTTCCACACTATCAGTTGATGCTACCATGTATCATCAACTTGTGTGTAGCTTCATGTACTTGATTCATACTGACCTTAACATTTTATTTGTAGTTGGAATTGTTTCACACTTCATGACAAAGCTACATGATCTTCATTGGAAGGTATCCAAGAGATTCTGCACTATATCCAGGACACTCACACATAAAAGATTCATTATGCAGTAGAAACATGTTCATATTTGGTTGGATACATAGACTTTGATTGGTCTAGTGATCTTGATGATCACAAGTCCACATCTAGCCACAATTTTCACCTTGGTTTCAGTCCCATCAGTTGGCAGAGCAAGAAGTAGCATGTCATTGCTCTTTCTTTGATCAAGGTTGAGTATCATGGGGATTTCAATGGTGCCATTAAGGCTATTTGGATTCAAAATATCCTCACTAAACTTGGCATCACTTTTAGAAGCCATCGGTCATATACTGTGACAACCAAAGTGCCATCTAAATCTTGCAGAGCTTTGTTCATCATCAACAAATCAAACACATCGAGATCCATATGCATTTTCTCATGGAGTTGATCAAAAGCAAGTCATTGATTTGTGCTATTGTCTTACAATAGAGTAGGTTGTAGATATCTTCACCAAACCCTTCATTAAGATCAAGCATGTTCATATTCAATCTTTCTTGGGGGTGCAAGACATATCCTCTACAAGGTCACTATACCTTGATTCATCTTCTCTTGGGGGGTTTCCCATTAGGTTTTCTCTTTCTTTTCTATTTGAGAGGATCTTTTGTACGTGGGTACCTCATTAGACCTTATAGCTAGGACCCATAATTGCATCTTGTCTACATTTCTCTCAAGTTGCACTCAATGGGCTGTGTTAGTGTGAACATGGTACTTTATTTAAATAATTCATTTCCTAGATAGTTCTCCCTTTAGTCCTTTTCACACTAAGTTAAGTTTACTTAGGTCCTAAAAATCTTTCTAGAAGTCTTAGTTGTCATTAGATCTTATCTTATTTTATGTCATTTAATTTATGTGTCTTACCTCATTTAATGTTTGTTATTTCATGTAATAGGATTAAGACAATTGTCATGATATTGTCTAATCCCATCTCTCGCCTTGCCAATATAAGCAATACATATTAAATATCATACATCTCATTTTTTCATTGTATGCTTTACATTCTCATTTAATAAAATATAATTTATTCCATCTCATTTATGACTTCTAGCTTTGCTTTCCTTCATTTGCATTATGTGTTGACTTTTTAACCAAATCTTACAATAATAAAAACAACTTAAAACAATGATTAAGTATACATGTTTTAAAATAAAATAAAAATAATTTTTTATTCCACATAAATATATTTAATTTTCAAATATAATATATTTTTCAATAATTAAAAAAATAATTTTATAAGATAAATTATAATGTAAAACTTCTACAAATTTAAAATGAAATCATAAAATAAAATTATAATATATAAAAATTCTTTTAATCAAATATAAATAAAGTAAAAAATTTGGAGCTGTTGCAAAGCCGAAATGCTGCTGCGTCTTCTATGGGTGGGATTCAGGAGTTCATTGCGAGGGCACGCATTAGTCAGACTGGGCAGAAAGAAAAAGGATGCACTAATTGGTTTTGAGTTCTTTGCACTTGAATTGCGTCTGCAGGAGGTCCCTAAAGCTCAGGATGAAAAATCTGTGCATGGTGAGCATATGGAAGAATAACAGTCCAACATTGACATTTTCAGTGTTTTGTCTTTTGAAGGAGATTGTTTTTTGTGAGCATATTTATTGACAACGTGATTGGTTAATTTTTTTATCTATACATAGAGCCTTCATGTTAATCAAGATAAACAAGTACTAATAAACAATAAATATTGACACTAATATTAATATGTGTTACATTTGTTGGGAAAATTTCATCCACGAAGTTCTTGAAAGGGGACCTTTTACAATACTATGTGTTTAATAGTATATTTTAAAATAATAAAAAAATTAGGACGTCCAGACAAAGAGAATCATATGTATTGTGATAATAATTGGTTCCTATTTGCCTTCAAAGAGGTTGGTGTCTCTCTCTCATGACCTTGCACTTCAAATTTGAAGAATACATGACGCACAAGGTCTCAACATACAACTCCATGTTAGCATACTCCATGATTTCTAACAAAAAAGGAAAAGTATGTTGCTTGACCAACTGGCAACAAACAAATTACTGCACCTAACCAAAACCTATATGTGAAAATTTAAATTAACACACAAACTCTCTTTTCCACACATGAAAACCTTGATGTCATTGCTCTCTCCATCATTAAATTTGTAACCAATTCTTTGTTGTTGTTGTGTTTGATTATTATTACTAAATTATTTTTTTGTCAATGGTCGTCTTGATTTTAAAGGTTGGCTATGTTAGACTTAATGGCAATCCATTAGAATTCAAGGCTTTGCATTTCTTGCAAATATTAGCGAGTTTGGGGTTCGAATCCTTGAGAGGGAGAGTTTTGGGAGGCTTTTTATTTTGGAGATCTTTGAGGTTTTCAAGGGTTTTTGTAATAAATTAGAGAAGGGCGAGGAGAACAACACCATATGCCTCCCTCTAGATTGTCTACTAGAGGTGCATTTCAAACTTGTGACCTACAAACTTTTTGTCATTTGTTGATACTGATGTCATCATAGCTTCTATCTTCTTCCATCTCTTGTTGAATCTTTTGTCCAACCATTGTAATCATCGTCAATTTTCATTAATTGAATTTATTGTTAGTTGGCTAAAATCATTCGTTGGATGAAGTGGATGCCTCTCTAGTCTTCTTGATGTTTAGATTTATTTATATGGCTTATCCTCACTTTTTTTAACATGATTGCCTCCAGTAAGGATATGATATTTATCATGTTAGTGTCATGATTATTTCAATCTCCTTCATGGCATCTCCTTATTTGTGCCCTTTAGTAGTGATCCATCCTTCATGCCTAGGATTAAAGGTGAAGCATCAAGGGTTCAAATCTCACCATTGCCCACTTCTAGGTCAAGTTTTTATCAAGAGAAAAAATTCTTTGACAAGATTTGCATCTATTGGCTATTAGGGGTTGAAGTTGTATGATCACGATCACACACCACTCTTTGAAAATATAGTTTTCAGATTAGAAGCTCAGTGCCCTTCTAGTAATTTTAAATTTACAAAAAATGTGTAGTACATACACATGCCTGCATGAGCATTTAATTAATATTTAATAATTATATAACTAATATTCAATCAAGGTTCAAGAATAATATTTAATTATATAGACCAATGACACATAGCTAAATTATTACCTGATGTAGTTAGTTCAAAATGTTGTGCCATTGGTCTATTCTAAATATATTATATAATTTATAATTTATATTATATTATATTATATATTTAATATACATTATATTAAATTATTTATATTCATATTACATTATATTATATTATTTTATTTCTATTCATATTATATTATTTATATTATTATTGATCATGCCAATTACTAGTTAGTTTTCTGTTGTTTTAGTACATGTTTTAAGACATCTCTAGACACTTATTTCCTACATATTCCTAAAACTTTACTACCTTCTATGATCATCATGCAAACTTGAACCTAGTTTTAAGTCTATGGAAATATGATTATGATATGATAGTTATTGCATGGTTAATATGCGAATATGTATGAAATGCAATGAATATCTATGCTTAAGCTATGGTTATTAGTATTGTGTAGATGTTGTGTGAACTAAATCTTTGCAAACAAGAAGCTAGAGCAAGCAGACTGTATCCCACAACAATTAGGAGGTAGCTCGCAGCTAAAGGGAGTTTTAGACAACGTTGCAAGGGAAGTTAGAAGAATGCAACTATTGTAGAATCAGAGATGTCTATTTGTTAGGATGATTGTGAATCATCACATCATTTAATAAGACTACTAAAGGAGAAGAATTCTACCATGATTAGGAATCCAACGTGACTATTTCCACAATCCACTTTTCAGTTATACCATTACAACAGAGTTACAGTCCTATTCAATTTCTCCTACCTTTTCAGTTGTGTTTTTAGTTACTCAAAATTTATCATGCTCTATTACGAGGGAGTGGTGATTTATGATTAGATTTCTATTTTGAGTCCTTGTTCTAATAAGACTCCCTCACACCTATATGAATGGTTCAGTGGTCAAGTTAGTAAGTTGGTTGAAGTAGAAAATATAATACATATAGATATGTTCAGTTAGTTTCTATTTTTACACAAATAAATTTTATTTTCCAATCATGTTCTTATGAATAAGATATTCCAAAAGAATCTTATTGGATTGTGATATCTTGAGTTATGCAATGAAGATCTTTTTAGTTATTGTTATGTTGAATTAGTTTGAGGAGCTAGATTTGAGTTTATCCTATGGAGCAGTCACTTGAGCAAGGGCTAATCAAGGTAACTATTCCCCACTTTGCTTTCTGCACATTTATTTTTGTTACAATAGTTATTTTCATGATTATGTTTTTCTTAATTAGATTCTTCATGTGGTGAATGTGAATGAAATCGTGAATAAGATTGCGAACACCAAACCTACACAGACTAACATAAGATCAACAAACAATTTTTAAACATGTTAGAAAGATCAATCTAGTGTTCCCTATGAAATTATTTAGCCAAATTCAAGAGAAAACATGAATATAACAAGAAACTAACAAAAGATAGCATGTAATCTAAATTGAACTAGCTAAACCCCCATCCCATAGGGGGAGTGGTGCTCCTTTGATATGGAAAGAAGCCCTTTCCCAAACCCTTTGATAAGCTTGATGATTTATTGATAATCCAAGTGTAGAATTGATGCCAAGTGATGAAACTATGTTTGAAAATAATGGAAATGATAATAGCTATGAATTGAAATGCCTATAATGATAATGCATGAAGTTGTGGATCCATATTGTGAAAATGATGCCTCTATTTATAGAATTCAAGGGTTGAAGAATGAGAGGATTTGATGAATGTGGGATAAATTGAGAGCTAATGAGAATGTGCCAAGTGTCACAATTCTATTGGATGAGGGTGGAGCACATTTTGGGAAATGTGTGAGTGGAGGAGGATGGAAAAGAAGTAAATGAAGATGGTTGAGAATTTGAAAATGGTGTAAGAGGAATTGAATGAAATTGGTTGAGATTTGAGAGGATGTAAGAAAATTTATTGTATTTGTAAGAGGATGTGATAAGTTTTTAAAGACCTTTGGAGGTAAATTGAATGAGAGGTGGTTGAGAGGAATATTCCTCAGAATATGCCTTTGTGAGGATAATTAGATAAATAAAAATAATAATTTCATGTGCAACCTGGTTAGTTGACCATGGTTGATTTAACTCTTGAGGAGTTAAAAGCTGGAGGATTTAATTAATGATGATTAGAAGGTGATTTAGGATTAATTAATTGGGAGAGTTTAGGGGATTTGTGATATTTGATTTAATTGATTTTAATCAAATAAAAAGACTTTAGGAGAATTTAATTAAATGATTTAATTTAATTAAATATGATGAATATTAGCTAGAAGAAAGGTGAATTAATCAGTAAATTTAATTATTTGATTAATAGCTGAATTTATTGAATTTAATTAAATAATGCCGATTATTCAATTAATTGGTTAGTTTGAGATGATTTAAGAAGAAACAATGTTAATTTATCAGAATCAGATGCATAGTGTCGATCAAGACTTTTTATGTGTCTACAAAAATATCGTTTTATATTCATGCTTTAATTGCTTCCATGCATTGTCCTCTGGAGTGAGCCAAATCAGTCAAGTTAGCAGTATTGGTTAGTTACAAAATTCATTTCTTGATAGCAAACTAGTCATAGTCTTTAGCTGTAAGTACCCATAGCAATAGCTTCAACATTACTTCTTTTCATTGTTATGCAATTTATGATTTCCAACATGTGTAAACACCTATGCTAGGATGATATAGGTAGCAAAGAGTCTTTGAATGCACATACAGTTGTAGCATCATCAAAAGCTTACGTTAGCCCTAGTTGATAATTAAATGAAGGTCTTTCAAGGGTTTAGTGGATTGTTTAGTTAGGACCCTCTCTGAATTGTGTGTTGACACCAAGTTTATTGAACATTAGTGGGCCTCTACAATTATATTATATTTTATTATTATACTATACTATACTATACTATTATTTATTTATATTAGACTATTCATAACTGTGGTTCTAGGGTTATAATTAGGGTTGGAACTGGGGTTAGAATTCGGGTTAGAACTAGGGTTGGGATTAGAATTAGGGTTAGAAATAGGGTTAGGATAAAATTAGAATAAGGGTTAGAGTTTGAATTAGATTTCAAATTTAAGGTTAGAATAAGGGTTACATTTATGGTTAGAAAAATGTAAACAATGCATCCCTTAATCACACTTCAAAAATTGTCTTATTGTTAGGGTTAAGATTAGAGTTAGGTTTAAGGCTAGGTTTAAAATTAGAATTAGATTTAGGATTAGTGTTAAGATTAAAATTAGGGCTATAATTATGGTTAAGATTAGAGTTAAGGTTAGGCTTACAATTAGGGTTAGATTATGCTTGCAATAGAATTAGGGTTAGGGTTACAATTTGAATTAGGATACGAGTTAAATATATGGTTAGGGTTACAATCAAAGTTATGGTCAAGGCTAAAATTAGAGTTAGGGTTATATGGTTATAATTAGGAATAGATCAAGGGTTAGGATTGGGGTTAGGGTTAGCATTAGGATTCAAATTAGGGTTAGAATTAGGATTAGAGCTAAAATTAAATAAAAATAGCTCTTCAAATAAAATTGACATGCAAGTAAGAATTTAGGAGCCTCGATAGGCTATTGAATTAAGTAGCAAAATAAAACCTCAACAACACAACACTAGTAAACTTTTATTACATGCAAATAGAGTGTTATAGTTCAAGTGTGTCTTAACATGCATTCATATGTACCTTGGCGTCAAAGACTTACAACACATATGCACTAAAAATAAAAGGTTTCTCTCACCCTCATGTTGGAGCCCTAAGCTGTTATAATTCTTAGAAATATTTTTTCACTTAAAAGGAAAAATTCATAGTAGAAGTTCATCCAAAATAAATAATAATCTACAAACAATGAATGAATTCCAATTTAAGGCCAAGCATGCAGAAGGTGGTGGCCTCTCCACATCCTAGAGTGATGGGACACATGTCTTCTTCTCATTGGCCTAAGAGATACAAATGCAGGTTATTGTAATTGCTTTTGGCACCTTTTGTCATCTTCAAGTAGTTGTTGAAATTTGAGGGGCTTTTACCCTTCATTGTGTGGAGGAATCTCATCTAATGTGTGTTATGGGTAAAGTGGGCTATTCAGATGTAGGGATCCGATAGACATTCAGATGAGACTGAAAGTTCCGCAAAGGTAGATTTAGGCAAAAAATCTAAACTCCATCATTTGTCCAATTCTTAACCAAATTTCTCCAAATTTGGGATTTGAGTACCCATGTGTCTCCTCTTCAAAGTGATGTTTTCAATTTTCCATGAACATATGAGGATTCTCCAAAATTTGAGTCTTCAACTCTTGCAAGCCAAAACAACAAGGAACAACAACAAAAAATAAATAAAATTCTTTTTGGTTGATAAGGATTGCAAGTGAACCTAAATGCTCCTACATAAAAAAATTATAGGTAAGTAATAATTTATATTGTTTCAAAAGATTTCATTCTTGAACTTTTTCATTTATTTAAGATTTATCATATTTTACTTTAAAAGTATTTTATTTTAAATACTTAAGAGTTATTTCAATTTGAATATACTCGATTTCAACTATGTTAGTCATAGTTGTGCTTAGTATATATCAAACTTTGGGTGAAGGTCAAACCTAACAACTATAATCTTCACTATCCAAATAACATTCGAATAGGCTAAATTTGCAAGACTCTATTGATATCAATCTATTATTAGCTTACCTCTAAATCACTATGTCATGCCAACTCATTTATCAACTAGATAACACATTATTTACCTGCCTCTAAATTGACAACGGATATTTTTTTTACAATACTACAAAAACAAATACTCACCAAAACATGACACTTATTTTACTTTTATATACTATTAATTTTACCATAAAAAAAAATATTATTAAAATAATCCTTTTAACTTATTTAATTTTTTTTTTTTATAATGTTAAGACTTAGATGGTGAGTTTCACTCTTATCTTTGTCATCTTAAGGTAAGAAATGTGTGGTTGTAGTGGATGCGTGAAAGTCGAGGGAACGCCCCTCGGCGTAATTACTCGTCTTGATTTTTAAGGTGATTCGGTAGATTTCGTTGAATCATCTTCGCAGAAGCAGACAAGAACTTTCCAGACAAATAGGCCCTCTTCATTCTGAAGAAGTTGTTTTTGTTTAGTTCTAAAAGAGGGAGATTTTATGCAGTTGGTGTAGCGATGAGATGAGGTGAGATCAAGACTATCCAAAGGCGCCAATATCACCAGCGACAGAAATGGAGGACTTAAGCGAAGAATCAATGAAGGACTCAAGCGAAGAATTAATGGACGACTCAAGCGAAGAAGAGGAAGGCGCTAATGATGCAAGCAAAGGTACAATACGACCCACTTTTTATGCAAACTCTGTTGTGTATGCCTTTTTCAGTACCCTTTGCAGCTCTGTATATCTGTGGTGGAGGGAAGTATATTATTAGATTTTCTTTGGGCTCTGATTAAAGATTTATCTGCTGGAAAAATGTTAGCGGTTAATTGGTAATTGGTTACCATATTACATTAATTAGCTAGAAGTATTAATTCTATACTGAATAGAAGGGACTAATGATGTTGCCAGACGTGCCCAGATAGAGATTCTCTATTCTTAAACTACTTAAAGAAATGGCTTTTACCCATCGTTTCTGTGTTACATATGTCTTCGATTACCCTTTACAGCACAGCTTTAGATTCGTACAACTGTGGTGGAGGAAATACAATTCTTTTGGTTTTTTTATATTAAGCTATCAACATTACAAAATTACAAATAAACCATCGAAGGACACAGATCTGTCCAACCGGCAGTAATGAAACAGAGTAACTGGCAATAACAGCCATACAACAGTTAAGAATAGCAGAATTGGGGAACTGTATTTTTGGGTTAGCTAGTGGAAATATGTTACTTCAACATTAATTTGTTATTGGATTCTTTTAATTAGTCCTCCCATCATAAAGCTCTTTCTTTATTATTATAGATTTAGAGTATAGGGGTTAACTTTTGCTATCTTTTTGGAATTTTCTAGAGGTTTAAAAAAGTTAATATATCTTTTATTTAATCTAACATCATAATAAATAAAAAAAATATTAAATAATAAAATAATAAATAAGGAAGGAAAAAATTATTAATTTTCAGATTTTGTATTTGGCTATCAATATTAATAATGATTTTCATAATGAGCATAACAAATATAAATGTTATGTGAGTTTTAATATTAAATTTGACATGAGCAACTCTCATAGGTTGTGATGAGGGGTTAGCCTTGTTGAAAGGTGATCTAGATTGACATTTATCTTTATAGCCTAGGTCTTAATGAATATTGGTTATGATCATTGTGAAGGTTAGTGGGTGGAATGGAAGAGGGTCTTACTTGGAGAACATGAATACATGAGTAGATTCTAGTCATAGAACAAAATACATCAATGGATCTTGTTCCTTTAAAACTCGTCAATAGATAGATTTGTATCAATTTTCCTCCATGGGCAAAGATTTCCATGTGGCTTTTCCTAGCGTAGTATAACATACAACACATAGCACATAACACATAGTTTGAATGCAAATAAATTTAATATCTTGTCTCAAGTATAAAATTGGTTCGTGGTTAGTTTATTGAGTTAAATGCTTTGCTATTGAAATACGGTGAGAAGCTCTCCAATACTTTGGAACTAAGAAAGTTAAAAACTTCCTTGTTGCCTATGATCTTTAGGTGGGAGATGTTTATCACAATGACATGTGTAGCTTGAAATTAATCTTAGTGGGATCTTTAATAGTTATGTGGATGTATAACTTTGTGATGCATATTCTTTTGTAGTGGAAGGTGATGTCATTTTAAGCTATTGGTTCCTATGCAATTGACAAGATTTCGTTGACATCTCTAGTTCTATTGATAGAGGTTTCTTATCTTCATTTTATGCATATGTGGATAGCCTATTACCTTTGAGAGGTATGAGAGAATTTAGAGAGTCGTCGGTTATGATTTGTCAATTGGTGACAAACGATCTTCCTTGGTGAATATAAAAATTATGGAGCAAGTGGGAGTTCCTAGAATTTGCATGTTTTCTCAATTGTAATGGGAGCATTGGTCAAGGTTAGGGAGGTAAATCACAATGTCATTGAAAGTTCTTGGATTCTATATTGATATAGTGGGAGATTTCGTAGTGGTTTGTAGTAATTTTCTAGATGAGTGCTATGGTCATTTTTCCTTGTGAGACTTTGGTTATTACATGATGTTGCAATTGGTGTTTAGTTAACGTGAGATGATTAGCTAAGCACCTCTATCAAGCTTGAGTGAGGTTATATTTCTTTAAATTTTGGAGATTATTTGTTGGAATGGTGTCTTTTTAACTTGTTTTCAACAAAAAGACTAAGGAGCCTAAGGAGCCTACACTTGGAGCTAGATTTGAGCTTAACATACTTTGTGGTGAATTATCTAATAGGTATTGTCCGCCTAGTTTTTGGATGCATTATTTCTTTGTCTTGCCTTTTCATGTGTTTTGAGTCTTGAGCTGTCAATATTAATTCTAAGGGCTTGTTTAGAGGAGTAAATACATAGGTATGTTTCTCATTACCTCCTAATGTTTGGTCTTGAGTTGTAGTGTCAATCTAAGGATAATGTGTTTATATAATACAATAGATGGTTAGTGGACTTGAGCATATTCCCTTGTTGTGGAAATGGTTGTTTTAGTTTGTTCTTCCTTCAATTGTGAAGGATTACATTTGTTGTTGCTATGTTTTATATCAAGATTGAATAGTTAGACGATGACAACTTTTTGGTTTGGGGTTTTGGAAGGAGATCATACTTATCACAACTTTGGCACATGATGGTGTTGGAAAAAGGACATGATTTGATTTGATGGTTGTTTCCCTATAATTTATTGTGTAGCTCAAAGGTTTAGTTTATTTCATGTTACAACTGAGATTTGTGTAGAGTTGATCATTTATTACTATTGTAGTTCATTATTTTTGGTAACACTATGGATTAATGAGGCTCTTTGATCTTTATTTTATATGTGATTTGAATAACATGGGAGAGATGGGAGAGATGTGGTAATCAAGGATTTTTTTTTATAGGTTTTGCAAATTAGTGTGTTCTATCACACTATGTGTTAGATGATTTAGCCACATCCACTATGTGAGTGTTATTGGTTGACTTTTGGATGATTTGGTTGATTTCCAACTAGATATTAACCACATAGTGGAAGTTTGAGGATATTTATGTGTCAATTGATAATTTTCATTATATTGTGGTGTTGAGGTTCTTATGTTGGGAAAGTTTTCTCATCTTTGCTTTATAATGTTCTAATTTATTAATTATAAGCTAGGAAAATATTTAGTTTTGGTAGCCCAAGTTGATGGAGTGATAACTCTTAGTTCACTTATCAGAAGTTAAAGTTCTTGGATGTTTTGGAAAGAACTTCAAAAGGCCTAAGTAGAGCTGCAAGTAGGTCTTAGTCAAAGACAAACTACCTCCTTGACCATTTGAGGGACATAGACACTTCAAAGGCCTCCCAAAGTGTAGTTTATTCAAATGTTGAAAATATAAAATTAGTTTTTTGATATTTCCTATAGATTTGATCGTGCAAATGCCATCCAAATGTTATTGCACTTTTATTGGGAAATAAGGAAACTTTGAATTTGTTTGAATATTGGGTAAGTGCAGAAATGAGGGACAAAAAGGGGGTCAAAATTGACCACTTTTTTTCTTTCTTTCTTTCAAAATCAGCCAAAATTGAGCTTGGATGAAAATTTTGAGATGTGTACTCTTAAAATCTGAAGATAAGATAACAACAAAAATTGTAGTACTTTGAATCTAATTTCTAAACTACCAAGGATTCTAAAAAAAGGTTAAGATGAATGTAACATACCCAAAGTTTACCCTATTGATTTCACCTAAGTTTTAACTCAGAATGTGAAAAGTTCAAGTTCTCGAAACACGGAAATAAATTTTTTCCTTTTATTTCCATTTATTTCATCACTGGACAAGCTAATTAGTTGGTCGCTATAGTGTTGCCGACTGTGAGGATCTGTCCACCCTCTCTTTCAATAGGAGCTAGGGTTTTTCTTTCATTCATTTGATCCATCCGTTCTGTCATCTGGCTGATCTGATGATTTCTATTTTTAGTTGAGAGATCGGGGCGGCCATTCCCCCTTCCATCCATTCCTAAGGAGCCCACCCAACCTGATTACTCGATCGATTGAAAGGGATTCCATTTGGAGGTTTTGTAAGCTCTCCCTATCTAATTGGTTGATCAAATCAAGGAGGCATACAAAATAGTAGTCTTTTTGGTTAAGTGAGGTTAAGCTGGGTTGTTTGCTGGTTGAAAGAGACCCATTTTTAAGTTGTGTGCTGGTTGATATTTAAGTTTTTGAAGCATAATCTTATCTCTCCATTTTTCTTTTTGATTGGGACAAGGATCAATACCATTCTGAGTACCGAATAGTCTTGATTATGCTTCCTTCCAGCTTGAGCTAGGGCATCTACTTTTGTGTGAAAGGCTTTGTATTGGGCTATAGTGGAATAGTGCGTTGGAATAGGTCCTTCCTATAAGCTTTAATTTCATCATAGGACCAAGCCAAACACTTCTTGAATGTCTTCAATAGTGCAATCAGCATTTGTTTTTTTTCGCTGATTCAGCTTCTTCCTAATATAAATCATCTTTGGGGCTTCTTTAGTACCCAAATTTACACCTTTGATATTATCTTAATCGACAAGTTTAGTTTTGCTCTTATAGCAATCTGCACTATCGAACATTCTTTTTAGCTCAACTAGTCCTTCAGGAATCCTGTTGGTTTTCAATTGCACTATTGAATAACTCTAACAAAATTTCCTTGCCATCTTCCATTTCAACCATAGATTGCCAATCAATGAGATGGCTATCAAATTATTTCACGCAATTAAGGAATCAATCAATGAGCTAGCTATCAAATTATTCCACGCAATTAAGGAATCTGTATATTTGCTGATTGTCATTAAAAACCTCCCAGCTATGGATGTTATCAGGTACATTAGGCCTGGTGAGGATTTACACACTTGATTGCTAGTGAGAAGGTACCAGTTTCAAATCAAACTTAGATGCTTCAATAGCTAAACAATCAACATTAATATTCTTTGATCTATTAATCCATTCCAGACCTATTATATCAAACAATTCAATGGTGTACCAAATTGCAGTCTTGTACATCTTCAATCTCTCATCCTTTATTACATATATGTTCTGTTTTTGCGGGGCAACCAACAACAAATTCCCTAGAATTCTCATTCATTTACAATTAGCAAATATAACTAGCCACATATGTGATTGCATATTTTCTTTGTACTTGGTTGCATTTTGAGCATGACCACATTCATCTTTCATTTTCTAACGCCTTAATCACTTCTAATTCTCCATTTATATTTATCTTTTTGTAAACTTTACCGACATGCTTCTCAATGTGTCTAATTTTAGTTGCAACATTATATCTTATATTTCTAGTTGTAGATCTTGCAATGACCTAGTTTTAGCACGCCCACTCCATCTACATTCTCTATAGGTTCAATGAATGGATACTTAAGAAACCTATTTGAGTTGACAATTCAATGACATGTCCCACAAACGTGTTTTAAATTTTTTTGACAAGTTTTAAAATTCAAAATCATGGACATTTTTTCTTTGTATGAATGTGTTGTTCACGATTTCACTACTGGATTGAACCAAATCATGCATCTCCATCAATTTTTTTGTTAAGAGTCATGTTCATTGTTATAGTGGTTTAGATGAAATTCCAAAATGTCAAAGTGCACTTTCCTAGTTACTTATTCTTGATGCGCCATCACCAATTGCATCATCTCTTGGTTTATTAATTTATAGGACATTATGGAGGCCTCGTTTTTCTCTGATGGCCCTACTCTTCTTGTAATGCCCCGCCATGCAACCTTAGAGGAAGTTTCAATTCACAATAAAAACGTACTAATTTTTTTTTTAAAAAGTGGATTAAACATACATGTTCATCTATAATTGACAACATCCCCTAAGGCTACATAACCGAGATTACTTAAATCCCCATTAACATACATCATTATATTTCATTGCATTAAACAACTCAAGTAATATACATTCATTCAACATAACTTATAACAAGATGAGAAGATAACATCCATGACATAATCAACTGATTGCAACACTCATTTCCAGAATGAGTCATAAATACATAAGTGATACAATTACATAAGTCCACCTCATAAATACAAGAGGGGTAAAACCAACTTATTACATATTGAAATACAACAGTGCTAGAAATGAAAACAAGATCCGCGAGCTATCCAACTGGATGTCTCGCCTTCACGTACTGAAGATTAAGGGGGACCCAACGGTGTATGGTGCATGTTCCACCCAACCAAGTGGTACTCGAAGGCCCACCCCCCATGCTAGGAGATAGTAACAAAGTAACATGGACAAAAATCTACAACCACTATCCAAAGGTAGACTCATACTGATTCAGACTGACATAACCAAATAAATGCTCAACACAAGTACAACACAAGTACAACTTTCACATTATTGACATAGTCACATTGCTTCTAGACATAAAATAGATTAAGTATGTTCAAAGAACCATACACATAAAACAATTAACAACAGTTGTCTTAGATAGAGTGTCATCGCATAGTAGTCATGAGATCTCTTTTGGGCATTCTTCATAGGCTCCGGTAATCCTAGTGACCTCAATTGAACCCCAACCCTCATGCTCACTCATGCAACATCAAATACCTCTCGTAAGGACAAGGTAGATGACCATGCCATTTCAGGCCTTCTCACTCATCCCAAGTCTAAACGAGCCTTTGTGTCTATGAGTGAGGATAAATTATTTTGATTAGTGTGAAAGGCATCCTAATCATCTAAGTACATTAATTTAATTATCACTTGATTAACTCACTTCTGAAGGTTACCCGGTTTACCTCTTTGGGCTCCGACGCCTAATAGAAGCCACTCTTCTAATGGACAACACACACCCAAACAATCCACCAAGGGAAACACAAGTGCATGCAACCTAGGCATCATAACCACTCCAACTCAAGGAGGAAACAAATAATAGAACTCACTCCATACATCTTGGAGGCAACAAACACATAGTCCACTCCTTTCACAGGAGGTACAAAACATCCCCGTTTGTGGAAACCGGGTAAATACTGAAAATACACCATGCACTACCCAAGGGAAAAACAACTGGTTGACATAATAAATCGACAACCCTCATCCTCTAAGGTTCTCTGGAAGACTTACAATTTTGGACTAATACATAATCCCATATCCTAAAATACAACATGACGACATAGCTACAAAAGCATGCAAGTCAATAATCAAATCTAATATTTGGATTTCTTAAACCCATACTCATTCAATAGGTAACATTGACAAAATCAAAGGCACGATAATGGGGTTAACTCAAATAATCATAAAACCCTTTTTCCCATTCACGAACATAAGGAAAAGTAATAACAACAAGCAATGACAAGGAAACATGCTATATTTGGATATATTAAATCCATTTCCTTAACTAATTCTTTTCAGTAATAGCCAAATACTTCATTTAGATAAATAATAAACTAAAATAATTAACCTTACTTCCTTGAGGAAAGGGTAAATTCTAAGTTTAGCAAAACAAGATATTCCATTGCATTTATATCATATCACACAGTTGCAAGAAAATATTTCTTTCAGATACACAACTAACTCATCTAATTTCTACAATTCATTTAAATTTCTCTATTTCATTCATCCATGCATGCAAATCAATTCTTTTAAAATATCCAGTAAATACTAAATTGCATGCATTAAATTGAAATAAAATACAATATTAAATTTACACTTAAATATATATAAATGCTCCATATTATATATATACACCAAATATATATTAATAAATAATTATATTTATTCATTGTATAAATACTTTAAAAATATCTACCATCATTTAACAAAATACCCAAATTGTAAAACTCAACATACAATAAAACTATTTTAATAAACTCCAGAATATATATACATATAATTAGATTGAATTTAAGTGTATATATATATATATATATATATACCATAAATGTAAATATATATATATTATATATCCTACCTGCTTTATCCAAATTAAAGACACTGTATATATATATATAAAATATATTAAAAAGAATATATAAATTTTTTAATAAAATCTGAATGCCCCAATTCGCAGGCTACCATTGACGAATTTCGTGTGTAGGTAATAACCATGGTAACCCCAACGCATTTGGGGAGGAGGGGCGGCGAAATAAACCCCGTCGACCCTCTTCCCAAATGCAAAGGGCGGCGATGATTTAAGGGTAGAGGGGGCTGCGGAGGGGTTTCCCTCCACACAGCCGCTCCCATATGGGGGCGGCAGTGGGGAGGTAGCTCCTCCCCATCCCCCATTAACAAACACACAAACCCTCGCCAGTAAGGAGCGGCAGATGGGTCGCTAAAATATGATTTATATATTTTTTGAAAAGACTTACATAGAATTCCGGAATTTCGTTCGTCGTACGGACGACGGAACCAGAAAATTAAATAAATACTTTAAATACAATCTTCAAATAGAATATATATATATTTATTATATGTATATTTACATTGCAAAGTAATATATATATATATATATATATATATTTACACAGACATTTATTTACTGGTAAAATTGAGAAAAAAAAAAAAACCAGTAATAGGAAATCAATAAATTTTTTCCAGAATATCTTCCTAAATTCAAGAGGTTTAAAATTAATTTCTTTTAAACCACTTCTTCAATTTTCATATAATATAAAAGTAGGAAAATTAATCGGATCTTGATTTTTCCATTGAAAGTTTTCTACAGAGGGTTTGTTTACAAAACCAGATCTGATTGTATTCTAAATGGGTATAATCTTCTTACAACATTCTAAATGTTTGATGCACAATCTAAGGTTTAGATTTAACAATGATTCTACAATTTCCCCATTTATTGAATTAAATCCTACAGTAAATTTATACAATCTCCCCCAAATTTTAGAATAATTTAAATCTAGTTTCTATTAACAAATCCTAATTCTCAATGAATTCAACAAATAGATTTCGAAAATAATATTTATTTGTTTTGAACAAACAAGAACAAGAAAAACACAAAACAAAACTTGGATTTCGAAGCTACAGTAAAAGATGAATTTTTGATGCAAACTTCCTCCAAAGATCTCCTGAATTTTCTTCAATCGTGCAATGAATCCAATCCAAAACTCAACTAATGCAAACAAACTTTCCTCAAATCAATTCTACAATCAAAAACTTCTTCAAACCCTTCTCTGTGCAAATTTTTCCAAAAATTCTTCTCTGCTTTCAAGAAAACTTTTTCTTCCCAAGATCTTCTTCTTGAATGCATGAATGAATTTTCAATCAACTCTCCTTCTTAATTAAATATGCACTTCAGTCTTCAATCAAAAATATCTTAAACAACTTAAATCTAATTGTGTGCAAAATTGAATATTAAATATCAATTTAATCTTCCATTTTCGAAAACCCACTTTCAATTTAAAATACAATTTCAATATCTTTCTATTTCTTTTGATTTAATTTAATTTAATCCAATAAACTTAATTAATTAATTTTAATTATTTAATAACTAAATTCAACCTTTTGGAGATTAAATTAAATTTTATTAATAACTTTAAATATAACTTCTAAGCATAACTTTAATTTAATATTAAAATAATCATCATTTTTAACCAATGCAATTATTCTAAAAATTCATTTGATAAACAAACACCTTTCAAAATCAAATAACTTTAAAATAAGGTACATCATGACTCAACAAACGAAACTGACGACACACTAAGGCTAGGGCGTAGACTTGACACATGTTACCTAACTACTATCTCTCGTTCAACTTAACCGTTGGATCGACACGCTCAAACCTGTGAAATCAGGTGGAGTCGATATCATGTACCTGCAACCTGAAAACCAAGTAAATAACATCATATAGTATATCCAACATATAATACACACCGCGAAGAAGAAATCACGGATTTGCAGGGCGTTCGCAAGCGAGTGATGCGAAACCGTCTTTTTCACCAATACACTCATTAAAGACTGACATTAACATCATAATCAATAATCTTATAATAAAATCTCATGTTATAACCACAAACATCATTAAACCATTAAAACATATGAAACGATAATCAGATCAACACATCACACAATAATAGTCGTCGCTCAATAAATAGCGTTCAATAACACACACAAGATAAAGTATCAGAATATCCAGAAACATAAATCAAAGCAAAACAAGGACACATTGTCCAGTCCATAAAGCAAAACGGAGGGGTGTTACACTTCTATTACCACATTTGATGATAACATCTTCCTTTGACAGTGTTAGAAAAATGTTAGACAAATAGTTATAAAATTGTAAAATATTTAAGTTATGCATATGAGAATAAGCAATTATCTGAAGTGAAGAAAATTGAAATAGTTATAGTGAATAAAAGACATAAAAAAGCAAGGAATACAGCATTGATATAGCAAGGTATACTTTAAAATGAAGCTTGAGACTGTTAGGAATTGCAGGCAGAATTATCAATTAAATTGCAGATAACAGAGATAAAAACAGAGGAATTAAATAATATACAGAAAAATAATAGCGAGAAACAACACGAGATTTTTAACGTGGTTCATTGAAACTCAGATTACGTCCACCAATAGAGTCCAATTTTATTATCAATTTCCAAAAAATAAATTTACAACGACTTGCAGCAATCAAATGCAATGATATCCACTGCTTTGCTATACACGCATAATGCTATGTGCGCTTGTTGCTCAACTTGTGTTTTGACATCCTATCACCATCCGCGAATCCACGCGGCTATCTTTCATACCACGAGCATGCAGCTGCAAACATTCCAACGTGATTGTTGGAATTCGTGTGCAAACAAAAAGCTGTTCATATTTCCGGGCATTTTCTTAACTGTTATAACTGAAATATTCAAACCGGCAGCAAAATTCCATTATAAAATATGTGTAATTTTTGCTTCGGGGGTGTTGCCTCCAAACCCCCACCGTGGGCTCCGCTCCTGAGCTCTTGCTGGGGGGATATACCCTCCGGATCCTACAAGAGGGCTTTTGCCTCCCTTGCATTTCTCTGTTGATTGATTTTGGGGGAAAATGTGTCGATAAAAGTTGAAAAATTTTAACCTCCAAGTTTGATCAAACTCCACATAACAATAAAGATTACATTATAGAAACCTTTTAGAAAGTGGCTATATACTTATAGCAGCTTGTATATGCCTAGTGGTAACCCATAGCAAAATTACAGATGAATCTGTGGTCGTAAAAGAAGCCTATGAAATTATTGTAGCAAAAATTTAAATGTATATATTTAATTATTTTGTTGCATCTTTACTGTATAATTCATTTTAATATTTTTACTCATTCACATTATAATATAGATTAAGACATAAACATCATTGTCCATCCCATTCCTTATCATAATGCATCACATGTTAAGTAGAAACTTGTATAATCACTACTTGAATGAAGGAATAACTATATTTCAACACACATAAAATGCGTCTTGATTGATTTATTTAAAATGAGATTCTAACTTGATGTCATTGATCGTATCATACATAAGCAAATAATCTCTTGTTATAGCAAAGAGACAAGGCTAATTCCACATGGATGATTGGCACTTGTATCTTTGGTTTATGATGTTAAGACAAGTGCTGTCAAAATGACTTGTCACCTTTTGTGAGTGAGTTCAACCTATACAAATCTTGTTCGATACTTATTAGAATATGACGAGTGCTACTCATTTCACTCATTACTAGGTTAGTCAGCATCAATACTTTTCTTTGCTTTGTTTTTGCTAATCTTAAATTTGACATTTAGTATGACTTTGTCTTTATTGATGGAAGTTATTCATTTTTTTTCTAATGCTAGAATACTATCAATTTGATCATTGAATAATTCATGATCCACACTATCATTTGTGAGGGGTGGGTTTGTAAACAAGGGAACAAGACCCTTGAACTATTTCCTCCAAAGTGTTACTGTTTTCTTTCTTCCGTCAGGGCTCACAACAGTTGAGATATTAGATTGAGGAAGAAGTTGAAACTCTTCCATTTTCACTCTCACGTCAACTTTTAGCTTTTTTATTGCCTAAGTTCCATATAAAAGCTTAGGAACTTCATATGTAACTAGTATATAGGAACTTCAGTTTGGCATTTTGAATAATTGTTCATAGGGAATTCGTTACGAGTTCAATTGGTTTTTTTTATAATTCAATGCATTTTAATTGGAGCTATAAATGGGACCTCATCCTCTAACATGAACTACTAGCATGAATGCTGGTGGTTCAAATCCATGAGCTCATTGGCCTAGTTGGGGCTTTAATCCAGCAAGCACAATAACTTCAAAGGGACCTTTCAGGAGTGCAAGGCCTATGAACACATTATCTCAATGAAGGCTTAAAATCCACAAATACATTGATCTAATGAAATTTTGAGTTTTGTTGACAACTTCAACGATACTACGACTTAACCATCACATTATACCATAAATGACTGGAATCCATTTAATTTTGATTCTTAGTAATTGTGGTTTAAAGCTATCCCTTTGCTTTGCTATTGCAATGACATTCTCATACCACTTCCGTAGGTCTGCCGCCGATCTTATCAAGCGTTGAACTGTTGCCATGAAAACACCAACCATTTCTTCTTGGTTTTTCTTGTATGATTTGAACTTTTCATTCGCTATATTCAATTAATCTCTTAGGCTTCCCACCTCTTATTTTGAGCCGTTGCTAAGTTTAGAGGTGCTTCGAGGGGCATCATTGGCTTTTGATCCATAAATTGGATCTATAATTGAAGCTTGTTTATCAATGATTCGTTTTCTCTATAATCTTCTTATAAGAAAAGGATCTCCCGTAGCCTCTCTTTCTAATTTTTCTTGCAGCTTCTCAGAGTTTGCCTCACTAAACTGAGTAGTATGGACTGTTCGTGAAGTTGTCGCGGGAGCAAATACATCTCCAGCTCTTTTTACCAGTAACTATTCCAGCAATATTGGCCCTTGGGGATCATAATCCAACTGTGGATTATCATGATCTCGAACAATGACTCATATGGCTAGAGTTTTGTGGTTTGGGTGGAAAGCTAACCCAAAATAAAATAAACTTGTCTCATCAATGTTTTCAAAAACATTTCATTCTTTCCTCCTCCTGAGTGTGCTATCAGAACTCACCACAAAGGTTGAGAGGGAGCTTTCGGTAGTGTCCACCTCTTCCCCTAGCGATTCCACAATGGCCATTTTTTCATCTTGTGATCTCCTTGCTCCCATCCTCATATGTACTAGAAAATAATTGAATTCTTCAATTCCGATAAAGTATCATCAGCTATGAACGCATCGCAGGCTTTTTTTTTGACGTCGCCTATATCAATTGTACCCTCAATTTTTTTATAATTGTGGAGACATTAGGGTCAGTTAATTAGAATATTGTTTTATAAAGAGAAGAGTCAATAACGACATGAATGGGGTCATCTAGAGGGTCAAAATCCCCATCTCCTCAGTCTCTGTATACTCAACCCACATAATTATGTGGCTTGAATACCTTCATAACAGTCCCCTGTGCTTAACCTATTGATGCAGAGGGTGATGCTACCCCAGAGAGTTCCCCTATGGGTGCTAGCACTAGTGATGAAGTTGCTATTGTAGTGATGCCCTCCTAATCGTTTCCTCTTCCATCTATATTGAGCTTTGATCAGTGGAGACCACAGCTAAAGAATGCCTATCTACAGGCCTCTATTCCAAACCTTGTAGTAGATCTTTCTTTTGTACATGAACCGCTCTTCTGAGCACTCTCACAACTATTTCAATATCGCCAATTAAAATTTTCATTCTCTCAAATTTATTAGTATCGCGAGGGAAGTACCTTGGATAAGATGGCTTTTCTATCTTTCTTTTGCTTCTAGGTTTAATTATTTTTGCCCACCCATCTCTTCTACTTCCACTCATTGCTTATTGGATCATAATCTTTTCATATACATTGTTATAAACAATAATCTATTAGGTCTTAGAGTTTTAGCATCTTTGATTTCTTCATTGGCATCTTCAAACTGATACTAATTGTTCCTTTATCAATCAACTTCGTTGGTTTTTTAATGGACGAAGGAATGAGCTCTGTAATATTCTGATAGGGACAATCATTTTGGTGCCATCTGTGGTTTTAGGGTTGGATTAAAAGGTTATGGTCTAGCTAGGGCTTGAGTAGGAATAGGGCACAAGATTTTTAGTTGAAATAAGTCTCATTTAATTTTATTCGATGAATATATAAAATCTAATTCAACAATTCAAATATACCCTAACTCCTATGATTTGTAAAAGCTGAAAAATTCAGGCAACTATAAATTCTAATATTTTATAAATCCTCCTTTTTGCATGCATTTGGCGCTTATTTCCAGCTACGGTTCTTTGGACACACTTTTAGAAAGATTTCTTCTTCAATTTAGTCAATGTATAATTGAGAAATCAGCTTCAGAAGCAGTTAATGTTTATGTTAAAAATTATAAGAATGTAAGTTATCTCTTCACGGCATGGGATGATAGCATACTAAGGAATTGGAAGGGTATATGTCTACCATTCAAAGGCAGTTTGCAGCAACCTCACAATCCCAAAATTTATAGGGGTCAAGTTAAAATGGCAACCTCCGATTTCAGGTTTTCTCAAGTTGAATTTTGATGGAGCTTCGAAAGATAATCTAAGAGTGTCTGGGCGGGGGTTTGTATTAGGGATTCACATGGGGTCTTGAAGGCAGCTAAGTCAATTGCTCTATCTGCAAGTACAAATACAATTGTAGAAGCAATGGCAGTTCTTCATGGTTTGCTTCTAGCCAGACAGTTAGGTATTTCTAGAATTCACATAGGAGGACACTCATTAATAATTATAAATGCTTGTAAAGAGAGATCGTGCTATAATTGGCATCTAAAGTATGTAAAGCAGATTGTTTGGAGGTTACTTGATAAGTTTGAAGCTTTTCATATATCTCACGTTTATAAAGAAGGGAATAGCTTGGCAGATCATTTGGCAAATTGGGGGTGTCAAAGAAAAATAGTGTCAATGCTGATGCTTTTTCAATTTTAGCTCGGATAGTGGCCAATGAAATGTGTGCCTAGGGGTCTTGGATTAATGTTTTCTAAAAATGGCAAATCATCCTATTAGCATCCATTAATCTTATAAATCGCAGCATCTATTAATCTCCTCGGCAGGACCCTGTGTCATCGGTGGGACTTTGTTCTCTATCCCTTCGATAGACTGATATCTTTTTGGCGGTAATCCGTTTGTGGAAGTCCTACATTGGCGGGAGTTAGTCTTGTCGGCAGGAGTCTCCCTGCAGTCCGACAACATGCCTTGGTTCGTTGTCGATGGGACCTTGTTCCGGGAAGAGAAACGTATGAAGGAGCATTGTGCCCACTTAGGGAGAAGCAAAACAGATCAAAGAAGTTTTAGACAAATACTCTTTGCCTCAGGCCAAAAATTTAATGTTGCGAAGTTAAATCAACATGAAGGAAGGATTATTTGCATTTTGAAAAAGCTAGTGTGGAGTCTAAAATTGTTTACAGTGCTCAAGGGCTTAAGGTGTTTTGAGCTATCTGTCCTGCTTCAAAGGCAAGTGGTGGGTTCCAATTTGTGCCATTTTTTGCAATGTCGAGGGTAATTGGTGGTCGTTGTTTGCTAGTCACTAACAGTATGGAATTTTGGCCACGAAACTGCAGAGTACTTGTTCCAGTTCGGTCTGTCCTGCTTCAAAGGCAAGTGGTGGGTTCCAATTTGTGCCATTTTTTGCAATGTCAAGGGTAATTGGTGGTCGTTGTTTGCTAGTCACTAACAGTATGGAATTTTGGCCACGAAACTGCAGAGTACTTGTTCCAGTTCGGCCATGGGAGATACACTTCTTAGGGTGCATTGAGACAGAACATTTGCAACAAGTATTTAAGCCAATTTATGTCAGGAAGAGCTTCTATGTTGCGAATTCGCCATAAATCCAAACTTGAGAATATCTGGTCGGAGGTTGTGAAGTTTTGAGAACCACCAACAGACTGACAAAGAAGAGTCGAGCATTTTTAGAACCTTCAAACTTATAAATAGAGGTGTCAGTGATATAAGGTGTTCTAAAACTTTGATAACCCCAACAACAAAGAAGTCGGGTGGTCAAGAGGTTAGAAAACTTTAGAACCTCTCGACTTATGTTAGGAAAAGTATGAACCAAGAGCCTCTATGTCGCTAAGTTGCCAGAAATCCAAACTTGAGAACATCTGGTTGGAGGTTGTGAAGTTTTGAGAACCACCGACGGACCGACAAAGAAGAGTTGGACATTTTTAGAATCTTCGAACTTATAAATAGAGGAGTCGGTGATATAAGGAGTTCTAAAACTTTGATAACCTCTGACAACAAAGAAGTCGGGTGGTTAGGAAACTTTAGAACCTCTCAACTTATGTCAGGAAAAGAATGAACCTGCCAATTTTGACAAGACAATATTATGAATTTAGTTCAGAATTTCAATTTTCGTGATATACAAATTGTTTTGGTTATCATCGCCAATTTTGACTTATATGTAATTATCTACTTATAATATTAATATAAATACAGACTTCTAACCTTTTGCTTAAAAAAAAAATTAGCAATTGATAGTTAATAAGAAATTATGTTACGTTTTGTAAGTCCTCTTCCTTGGATTGCCAATGGCGGCACAAAAACTAAGGCACATTCAGGTGGTTCTATAATTCGTAAGAATGCAAGTGTTCTTTTCTTTGAGTAGCAATTTAAAATTCGCAAGGGTTTATTAATGGCATGTGGAAGGATTGTATTGAATGTGGATGACGTGATGATGGATTAGAAATAAAGTGCAGAGGGCTAAAGAAAGGACCTAGGCAAACATGCATGTCACGCAAAGAATTTGAACTCTATTACATAGGCTGCCATGATAAAGAAATTAAATCTCAGCTAAAGCACATGGATTGAACCGTTAACATAGAAGGCCATGACTCAGATATGGGTGATAATTGTTGGTAACAAAGGCAAATCTGCTAGCGCCAGTTAATCCAAGCAGATTCTATTTCTCTTTCACTGTTTCATTTTTTTTTGAAACTTTCATATTGTTGTTTTGCGTTTTGTTATGCAACAGAGGCATAATCTCTCTTTTTTTTTTTTTTACTCTTTTAGTAGTTACTTATGACGAGTCTGCGAACTCATCTTATGTTTGCTAATATAAATAACAGTTTTGTATAATTTCTTTATATAACCAGTGATAATGAATAAAATGCTGTGTTATTATAAATATTTTCTATGTGAAATATCTATGCTGTAAGTGTTTAGTATTTTGTTTTGTTTGCTGGTAATCTTTTGGGACTGTTTAAAATTCTTCATTTTGGTATCAGAGCAGGTTAGTTTTTTTGAACAAATATGTCAAATTCTAACCCTTTGCCAATCCCAGAGTTCAATAGAAGTGATTATGATAATTGGTGCATCAAAATGATGATCTTTTTGATGGGAAAAGATTTGTGGGAGATTGTAGGAACAGGATATGGAGAGCCAACTGATTGGAGTTCTCTTGCAGCCAATGATAGAACAGCGAAGAAGGAGGCTAAGAAGAAGAATGCTCAAGCTTTTCACATTCAAATAGCTCTAGATAAAAGCCTATTTCCCAGAATTGTGTGTGCAAAGACAATATAGAATGTTTGGAAGATTTTAAAGGAAGCTTACCAAGGTAGTGAACAGGTAAAAGTAGTTAAGTTGCAGACATTAAAAAGAGAGTTCGAAAATTTTAAAATGCAAGAATTTGAAAAATTAAGTGATTATTGTGTAAGGGTGAATGATGCGGTCAAGAAAATGGCCACTCTTGGAGAAACTGTAAAGAATGAAGTTGTAATCAAGAAAGTTTTGAGGTCTCTAACACTACAATGGAACCATGTTGCTATAATCATTGAAGAAAGCAAAGAGTTGTCTACCCTTCAGTTTGATCATCTAGTTGGATCTCTAATGTCTCATGAAGAGAGATTGAGAGATTCATTTGGAGAATCTGATGAGAAAGCTTTTTCCTCCAAACTACAAATTACAAAGAATGAAGATGCCAATGCTAGCACCAAAAGCAATCAAGGCTAAGGTCGAGGTCAAATTCAACATTCTTCAAGAGGAAATAGAGGAAGAGGAGGTGGTCCAAGAGGAAAGGTAGAGGCAGATTTGATAAGAGAAATATCCAATGTTATCATTGTAACATGTATGGTCATTTTGAAAGGGATTGTAGATTAAAATCTAGTAATAACAATAAAGGTGTCAATTATGCTCAAGAAAGTAATGAGGCTTCCCCAAGAAATTTATTTTTATCTTATGGAAAATCTGAAAATGGTGCTAAAGATGTTTGGTATTTAGATTCGGGGTGCTCTAACCACATGTTAGGGAATAAAGAGTTGTTTTCTAAAATTGATGAGAGTTTCATATTCAAGATCAAGCTTGGTGATGACAAAACATTGGAGGTTGCTACCAAATGAGCTATGAAAGTCCATACTAAGGAAGGTATGAAAAGTGTTCAAGAAATTTATTACACTTCACAATTAAAACATAATTTATTAAGTGTTGGACAATTGTGTGAGAAGAATTATAAGGTGGTGTTTGAAAATCAACAATGTACAATTTATGATAAGAATTAAGGCAATAGGGTGGTTACAGTTGTGCCTATGTCCAAGAATAGGATGTTTCGATTGAAGTTTGGTGACCATAGCAACAATCTTGCCAATATTGCATATGAGGATAAAAGTTGGTTGTGGCATCTTAGGTACATACATTTAAATTTTCATAGTTTGAAATTTCTCACATCAAAATTATTGGTTTATGGTTTGCCTAAGGTTGAAGAACACAAGGAGGTTTGTGAAGGGTGTGCAAAAGGCAAACATGCAAGAGATAAATTTTCAAAAGGAAATGCATGGAGGGCCCATTATCCAGTTTATTTGGTTCACTCAGATATTTGTGGTCCTATGCAGACAAAGAGTTTGGGTAAGTCATCATATTTCATTACTTTTATTGATGATTACTTACGAAAGTGGGGTCTATTTTTTGAAGACCAAAGATGAAGCCTAAATGATACATTCAAAAGGTTTAAAGCCCTTGTGGAAAATGAAAAAGGTTGCAAAATCAAAATGTTTAAGAATTGATCGTGGAGGAGAATATTGTTCGAAAGACTTTTTAGAATTTTTGTGATATGAATGGTATTAAAAGACAACTCACCATTGCTTTATTTTCACAAGCTTTTTTTGAGCCATCATGTTTTGAAGATATATGTAGTAATAAAGTTTGGGTGCAAGCAATGCAAGAAGAGAAGATTCTATTCATTGAAATGACACTCGGGAACTTACAGAGCTTCCACATGACAAAAAGAAGATTGGTACAAAATGGGTCCACAAGACTAAGTACAATAGTGATGGGAGTGTTGAAAAACACAAAGCAAGATTAGTTGCTAAAGGCTACACACAAAGGTATGAGATTGATTATGAAGAGACATTTGTACCCGTAGCAAGAAAAGAGACTATAAGAATGTTGATTTCCCTAGCAGCCCAAAAGAAATGGAGCATTCATTACATGGATGTGAAAAGTGCCTTCTCGAAAGGGTACTTAGAAGAGGAAATGTATGTGGGATAGCCACAAGGTTTTGAGGTGCAAGGCAAAGAACATCAAGTCTACAAGTTGAAGAAGGCCTTGTATGGCCTTAAACAAGCGCTAAGAGCTTGGTATGCTAGGATTGATGGATATTTTCAAGAGAATGGTTTCAAGAAAAGTAAGAGTGAACCTACCCTTTACTACAAACAAGAAGGTAATGATATTCTTATTGTGAGTTTATATGTTGATGATTTGTTGTTTATGGGTAGCAATTCTAAGATTAAGGATGAATTCAAAAATTGTTATGATGAATGAATTCAAGATGAAAGATTTAGGTCTCATGCAATATTTTCTAGGAATGGAGGTTTATCATAGTAAGGATGAAATTTTTCTTTGTCAAGGAAAATATGCAAAGGATATGTTGAAGAAATTTGATATGGTTGGTTGTAAACGAATGCCAACTCCAATTGCTCATGGAGTTGTACTATGTAGAGATGATGGTGTTGAAAGAGTTGATGGGACAACTTATAGAAGTATTGTTGGGAGTTTGGTGTTTTTAACCCACACAAGGTTTGATATTGCTTATGCAGTTTATCTTGTTGCAAGGTACATGATAGATCCTTCTAAAATTCATATGAAGGCAGCCAAAAGAATTTTGAGGTATGTGAAAGGAACTCTAAATTTTGGCTTTCATTACTACAGTTTCAAAGAGTTTAATCTAATTGGTTTCAATGACTTTGATTGGGGTGATAGTATGGATGACCGCAAGTCTACATTTGGTAGTTGTTTCTCTTTTGGTTTGGGATTTGATTAGTTGGAGCTCAAAGAAACAAAGCACAGTTTCCCTTTCTTTCATAGAAGTAGAATATGTCGCAGTCACCTCTGTAGGTACTCAAGCATTATGGCTCAAGAAAGTTCTTGAGAAATTGGAGAGACACAAATTCACCCTATAGTGATATTTTGTGATAATATGAGCACAATCAAATTGGCAAAAAATCCAATGCATCATAGCAGAACTTAACACTTTGATCTTAAGTATCATTTATTAAAGATTTGGTGCAAAAGAGAGAAGTAGAACTTAGGTATATCAAGAGTGAAGCACAAGTTGTAGATATTTTTACTAACATTGTTGCAAAAATTCAATTTTCGATGCTTCGAGATCATATTATGAGTCCTCTCCGCATCAAGGGGGAGTATGTTGGTAACAAAGGCAATCTTCCAGTGCCATTTAATCCAAGCAGTTTCTATTTCTATTTCATCGTTTTTTTTTTTTAGAAACTTTCATATTGCTATTCTACGTTCTGTTATGCAACAGAGGCATAAACTCTTTTTTTTGTTACTCTTTTAGTAGTTACTTTTGATGAGTTTGCGAACTCATCTTATGTTTACTGATATAAATAACAGTTTTGTAAACTCTATATAACTAGTGGTAATGAATAAAATACTGTTTGTGTTATAAATATTTTTTGTGTGAAATATCTCTGCTATAAGTTTTTATTATTTTGTTTTGTTTGTTGGTAATTTTTTGAGATTGTTTAAAATTCTTCAATAATTGAGGTTCAATAGAGGTACAAGACTCAAATGGCAATTGTTGTTAGTTTGTGTAGCTTGGACAGGTGTCTCCCTACCCAGAAATAGTAATTAATTAATTAATTGAGTTCTCTAGAGATTTCTAGAAAGTGGTTAGTTAGAATCCAGATAATCTTAGCCATCAATTGAGATTAAATTGTGGCCATTGGTTGCTCAATGAGAAGATTATAAAAGGGGATCAATGGGCATTTGGAGAACAAATTCTTGAGAAAGATTTGTAGTGATAGCAAGGGCGCAATGATAGCATTGGATACAACAACAGTGGAATTTCAGTAGAAGAAATTAAGGGAAGAATTCTCGGAGAAGAAAAATATTGCCGGAGCTCTGTCAGTAAGAGGCAAGCAATTTATGTAACTCTTATTTGTTGAAGTTTAATAAAATTCCTCATTTGTTGAACTGGTTTTCCTTTTGGATTTTTTCTTGGGACAATTTGTCCAAAAATATTGTGTTTATTGTTTTGCATATTTTCTTCTCTGTTTTTGTGATTTTATTTGTGAAATTGTAGTTGTGTTATTTTCAATATTTTCTGTGAATTAATTTTCAGAATCAAATAATCTTTATAGAGAGGGGATTAATAATCAGTAACTACAATAGAGTTTTCACATGTTATCAAAGCTGATTTGAGGGCAGAAAAGGCTCAGTGCAGGCACATGAAGGAAAAATCGAGGGTTTATAAAACCTAGTTCGAACTCTTTAGAATTATTTGGGTTTTACTCATGGCCTCAACAAGTTTAAGAGATCAGGACAGATTGGATGGAGTCTCAAATTTTGGTGTCTAGAAAGGCAAAATTTCTTTATTGTTGGAAGAGAATGGTATCAAAGAATATGTGACCAGTGTTGTAGTTGTACCTACAGATCAAACACAACTCGTAGCATATAAGAAGGAAGATGCCAAGACGAGGAGGCTAATCCTTGATGGTGTTAAGGACCATATAGTTCCACATATCGCAGAGTTAGATTCAATGAAGATGTGGAACACCATTCTGAAACTGTACCAAAATGCTACCACTAATTGGAAGTTGATTCTTAGAGAAGAGTTGAGGAATATCCGGATGAATAAGGGAGAAGATGTTACAAGTTACCTCATTAGACTTAGACTTGTCAAGGATGAGTTGGCAGTTGTTGGAGATAAACCAGATGATGATGAGCTTGTATGAATAGCCCTGAATGGGTTTACCAAGCAGTGGGATGTCTTTGTTCAAGTTATTAATGGATGAGACACCTTACCGCGTTGGGATTGACTATGGAGTGGCTTCACTTAGGAGGAGCTTAGACTAAGTCTTGTCAGTGGAACCAACAATAATAGTCAGAAAAGTGAGGTGGAATAGGAAAACATTGCCCTAGCAGGAAAAGGGAAAGCGAAGAAGGGGTCTAGCAAATGATCAAATCCAAAAAGTGAGAAGGACTTGTTTAAGATCAAATGCTATGGCTATCACGAGTTTGGCCACTATGTCAGCAATTGCCCGCAAAGGAAGAAAAACAAAAAGAAAGGCAAGAAGCAGACGACAACTTCAGCAAGTGCAAATGAGCTTTCTAGTAGAATGGAGGATGAGTTTGCACTCATAGCTTGTATGATTTTCTCAACCTCACAGGGTGTTTGGTATATAGATAGTGGGGCATCATTTCATATGACAGGAGTTAGAGAGTACTTCTCCAGTTATAAGGAGGAGGACATCATAATCCAAATTTCTATGGGGAACATGTCCAAACTCAATCTAGTTGGGAAAGGGACTGTTCTATTTCATAGGGAGAATGGCAAGCTGATTCCCATTCATGATGTGTTGAATGTGCTAGGCTTGGGCATGAACCTTATTTCCATATCTGTCCTTTAGGATAAAGGCTACAATGTACTCTTTAGAGGGGCGCATGTGTTAATTAAGCATAAGGATTGGAAATCACCCATAGCTATTGGAGTTAGGAGCGGTCGATTTTAAAGGTTGTAGTTTGATACTCATACGACACTCATGAGCAACAGTAATCTTAGAGATTAAGAAGAGCTATGGCATAGGAGGATGGGCCATATACATCATGGAGCATTTAAATTGCTTCGTGAGACAGTGACAGGTGTTCCAGAGGTGAGCACAAAACATGATGATGTATGTAAGGGATGTGTGGGAAAGTTTGCGAAAGCAACTTTTCCAAGGAGTGACACCAAATCCAAGGGTGTTCTTGATCTAGTGCATTCAGACATATGTGGACCAATGTTGACGAAGTCTCTCAGAGGATATGAGCGCTCTGTTATTTTATTGATGATTTCTCCAGGAAGACATGGATATACTTCTTGAAGACCAAGGATGAGGTCTTCAGTTGTTTCCAAGAGTTCAAAGCTCTTGTATAAAATTTGACAAGCAGAAAGATAAAGTTTTTTCGGTCAGACAATGGAGGCAAGTACAAAGGGAAAGAGTTCCAAAAGTTCTGTACCAAGGAAGGAATCAAGAGAGAGTGGACTGTTCCTTACAACCCGTAGTAGAATGGGGCTGCTGAGAGGAAGAATCGTTCTATATCGGAGGCAACAAGGGCTATGCTTATGACCAAGATATGCCACGTTACTTATGGGCAGAGGCATGTAGTACACTAGTATACATACAAAACAGGGTTTCACAAAAGGTATTGGGAAAGATGACACCAAAGGAGTCGTTCATAGCGAAGAAGCCAGATGTCAGTCGCTTCAAGATATTTGAGAGTTTGGTGTTTTGTAACATTCCAGGGCCTACACGTTCCAAGTTAGATCAAATTGCAGAGAGAGGGTACTTTGGGGGGTATAACGAAACCTTAAAGGCATATCGGATATTTATTCCAGGGGCAGGAGGTTTATAGTTAGGCATGATGTCAAATTCATGGAGGACAAGGCATTCAAGAGGTTCAGATATTTGCCAACAGATGATCAAAGTGTGTAGCTAGTAGAAGCTCCAAGGATCGTTCAATTGGATCAGGGGCAGCGAAGTACGAGTATAGTTGCTAGTACAAGCACAAGCTTAGGTGTTGAGAGTTAGCAGAGTACAAAGCAACATATGTAGTGGATCCAAGAGATGCATCAAGAAGACATGGAGGTTGATACTTCATCCTCTACAGTTGGCAGTATGAACCGTGAGGGTCAACAGACACATAGGGATACTTAGGAGTTTGTGGGAGCTCCTAGGACGAGTAGTAAACAACGAAGACAACTAGCCAGGTATAATGACTATATGACATTAGTCAATCAATTGGTAGATAGTGAGCCTTCTAGCTATCAAAAGGCCGCATAGGAGCAGGTGTGATGAGATGCGATGGTTGAGGAATATATCTCAATAGTGCAAAATGATGTGTGGGAGGTTGTGCCTAGATCGACAGATAGGGCAGTGGTTGGATCATGCTAGACCTATAAAATCAAGCATAGTGTAGATGGTAGTATTGAGAAATACAAGGCAAGGTTTGTGGCCAAGGGGTTCTCTCAGAAGGAGGGAATAGACTATGAGGAGACATTCGCTCTGGTGGCTAGGTATACTTCTATACGAGCCGTGATCTCACTTGCAGCACAGATGGGATGGTACATCCATCAAATGGATCTCAATACGATGTTTCTTAATGGTGAATTGGTGGAGGAGGCATACATGGAACAACCAGAGGGCTTTGTAACACACAACAGTGAAACCCACGTGTGTAGATTGAGGGGAGCTTTGTATGGACTCAAGCAGGCTCCCAAGGCGTGGTATGAGCGCATTGATAGATACTTGCAGGGAATGGGCTTCATGAAGAGTGAGGTGGATGCTAACCTCTACTTGGTGGTTAGGGGTGAGGTTCTCATTCTTGTTCTATATGTGGATGACTTGTTTTTAACAGGTTCACTGGGGCTCATAAAGGAGTGCAAGAGGGACCTTGCATAAGAGTTTGAGATGAAGGATTTGGGGCTTATGCACTATTGTCTAGGCATGGAGGTGTGATAGACAGATGGAGAGATTTTCCTTGGACAAGGGAAATACTGCATCGAAATCTTGAGGAGGTTCGAGATGGAGGATTGCAGAGCCATCTCTACACCTATGATCACGAATTGGAAGAAGGTAGACTCATCCAGGGAGAAGGATGTAGACCTCACCTTATACAGACAGTTGATTGGGTCTCTCATGTATTTGGCCAACACTAGGCTAGATATATCCTTTGCAGTAAACTCTCTTAGTTAGTTCATGGTTGAGTTGAAGAGAGTGGATTGGACAATGACAAAGAATGTGCTACGGTATTTGCATGGTACAATCGAGTATGAGATCAGATATGCTTGAGGTGATGGTATTAGGTTGATAGGCTATACTAACGTAGATTGGGAAGGCAGTCCAGCGGACAGGAAAAACACTTTAGGGTGTTGCTTCAATTTGGGATCAGGAGTTGTCTCTTGGTACAACAGAAAGTAGAAGTCTATGGCTCTGAGTTTTGCAGAAGTAGAATACATAGCAACTAGCATGGCGACGTGTGAGGCTATATGGCTTCGGAAGTTGCTTGTAGCCTTGTTTGGTCAAAGGGTTGAGACTACGGTGATACACTGCGACAATCAGAGTTGCATCAAATTATCTAAGAATTCGGTGATTCACGATAGGTCTAAGCATATAGACATCAGGTATCACTTCATTAGGGATTGTGTACAACGGAAGATTGTTCGGCTACAGTATATACCTATAAATCAACAAGTAGTAAATATTTTGACAAAGGCATTGGGCAAGGTAAAATTCATCTTCTTTAGAGATAAGTTGGGTGTTATGCAAAACACCTTCCTCGCTAAGTGGGAGTGTTAGTTTGTGTAGCTTGGACAAGTGTCTCCATACCCAAAAATATTAATTAATTAATTAATTGATTTCTCTAGAGACTTCTAGAAAGTGGTTAGTTAGAGTCCAGATAATCTTAGCCATCAATTGAGATTAAATTGTGGCCATTGGTTGCTTAATGAGAAGATTATAAAAGGGGATCAATGGGCATTTGGAGAACACATTCTTGAGAAAGATTTGCAGTGATAGCATTGGATACAGTAGCAGTGGAATTTCAGTAGGAAAAATTAATGGAAGAATTTCTAGAGAAGAAAAATATTGTCGGAGCTCTGCCAGTGAGAGGCAAGTAGTTTATGTAACTCTTAATTTGCTGAAGTTTAATAAAATTCCTCATCTGTCGAACTGGTTTTCCCTTCAGGGTTTTTCTAGGGACAATTTGTCCAAAAATATTGTGTTTATTGTTTTGCATATTTTCTTCTCTATTCCTATGATTTTATTTGTGAAATTACAGTTGTGTTATTTTCAATATTTGTTGTGAATTAATTTTCAGTAGTCAAATAATTTGTATAGATAGGGGATTAATAATTAGTAACTGCAATAGAGTTTTCATAGTTCTAACTTAAGAGCTAGTGATAGCTTGATAGTTCATCCAACAACGTGATCTTAATGGGCTCATTTATTTACTCACATGAGTGAGAAATATAAATATCATGTGCCTTTTAGTATTAAAGGCGACATGACCAAGTGTCATAG
This sequence comes from Sequoiadendron giganteum, assembly GCA_007115665.2. Classification (NCBI taxonomy): domain Eukaryota; kingdom Viridiplantae; phylum Streptophyta; class Pinopsida; order Cupressales; family Cupressaceae; genus Sequoiadendron; species Sequoiadendron giganteum. The sequence continues at coordinate 582,470,754 of CM021103.1, forward strand.
GCTGCGATGAGTGTTAGAATTATTGGAAGGTGATCTTGCTCAAAATCTTACCATAGTTGCAAGAATTGAAATAACGTTTATCTTCATAGCGTAGGTCACAATGAATATTGATCATTGTGAAGGTTAGTTGGTGGTTCGTGAGTGAACTCTAGTCGTAGATCAAAATATATTGATGAGGCTTGCGCCTTTGGGACTTGTCATACCTTTGACATGATTAAAGTCCATGTGAGCCCTTAGGTTGACTTGCATCATCGATCCTCCATGGGCAAGGATTTCCCACATGGCTTTTCCTACCTGTAGCATAACCTATAGCGCACAACACATGGTTTGTGTGCAAATAAATTTTACAGCTTTTCCAAGTACAAAATTACTTTGTGGTTGCTTTGTTAAATTAAAATGCTTTGCGATCAAAACTTGATAAAAACCTCTCCAATGTATTGCAACTAAAAATAAAAAAGTTTAAGGCTTCCTTATGGCCTATGAAATCTAAACTTGTTTCAAATTGTGAGTTCGTTTGTTTACAATTTTTTTTTATTATCTTTTTCTGATTGTTAAGGAGTCTAGTGGTACTTAAAAATGGTCTAAGGTCAATCTTTACAAAGACTAATTCTATAGTCATGTGAACGAACAAAGTTAGATTCCTTTCAATGTTTCAATTTGAAAGATCTTTGGAATGTTATGTGAATAATAATCATATAAAGTCCAGATATGACTGGATGATAAATAAATGCACATTGAATGTCTTTAAATACCACTACATAGAAAGAAAGCATGTGATTATGTATAGAGTTGGTTCATGGAGGAAAAACAATGTATAAGAGTTGACAAAATTTGAAACAAAATCTGAATTTGAAAATTAGAAATTTATGAGTTAGAATTGAGTGATGTGGGATAAGTCACATACCACTGGTTTGACCCAAGACAACAAAAAGCTAATGTGAAGGTGGATAATGAATGTCTTAATGTTGGGACTAGAATAAATGTCAAGCATGTGAGAATATGTGTAGAAACAGATAAGGTCAAATGTATATAAAAGAGGATATGTAAATGAGCAAGAAATGAACACAACTTCACAAAAGATTGTACCACTTATTGATATGTAATAGTATTAACCTACTCAATCAGAATGGACTGGAAACTAAATGGGAATTGCCATGAATGTAGAAATTTTACTATTACAAAAATATATCGCCAGCAATGACACCTTAAGTTGCAAGCTGACTTGTGAGGTAAGACAAAATCTATTAGCTAAAATATAGAATTGTCTAAATAAACTCAAATTTCCTATCAAACGTTTTTCACATTTTTTTATAAGGTGGTGTACATGCACTCCGAGAGCTCTAGAGTGTACCACAAGCTCCCTACGATGAATCTGCACCTTACACATTCATAAATTTAAGCTTCTTTAATGAACACCCTAAAAAAATATGATTAGCACACACTCTATGTGTTCATATTCGTTCTCAGCTACAATTAAACTAATACTCGTATGATCAAACTAATTTTGAATATATTATATATATCCAAATAACTAAATTTCACTTGTACCTTTGATTTGTCAACTCTATTATGATTTAATCAAACTAGTATTCAATAATTTTGATCTTGAAAATGATAGTATATATAGTCAGCACACAAATTTATTAGAATATAGGACAACAGTTAGAACATGTTGAGTAAAAATTTATGAATCAAAACCAATGGAAAAAATGTCCACCGAAATTTATACCTTGTTGCCATTTGCTATTATGAGATATTAAAGAGCAAGTTCCCACCAAGGTTATATCATTATGTACCCTGTGCCCCTAGATTATCAATAAACAGTGCAAGAGTGATATTTCTTGGACATATCAGATGGGGAAGTATGTAACGTTCAAGTCCAAGATGTCCTTTATGCCAATAGTTTATCAATTAAATTTGCTTTTTTCCCATAAAATAACATTTTAGATCAGAATTCAGAACTCCCTCTCAGCACATGTTCTGATGTATTTATTTATTTTTTTGGTCTTTGCCACTTTTGAAGAAGTCAACATTTTATATGCCACGTAAAAAAGCATCAGACTGTGGAATAATCAAGCTATAATAGAAATAGTAAGGTGTACGACGATAGACATAAGTTGGAAATAGTTCCAAGTCGTAGGAAAATATTTGGGATGTCGAATTTTGGCCACGTCAGGGATTTTGAACAATTGTTCCACAACAATGTTTAAACTTTAAAGCCCTTTCAGGATGATTATGTTTGTTACAATTCTCACTTAAACTTGATTCTTGGTGGCAATCATGGTTCAGATCAACACAATACTCTATTCTATAATCTTACGTGTGTCATCAATCTTGAATCATTCATTAAGTTGTAAGGTCATTACAAAGTTCTTGTACTGCAGTTTTCCAGTTCTATTGTAATTATGTCTCGGTATCGATGTCGTTTCTTCATCTCTGGCATCTTTACAAGTTTGACAAACAGTTGAATTGTAAGGGGGTTTGAAACAGAGGATGTGTACAGTGACAGGTTACATTTCAAATCAGAGTGCGGGAGCAAATGAAAGGGTTCATTCCACAGAATTTTAATGCCAACGTGTAAGGTACAGGTTCATTCTACCTAAAATTTTAATGACCGACATGGTAGGTGCAGGCTGATTCCACCGTGGAGTGCAATCAACTAGCCTGTATTAAATACAAAGTGTCCTTCACAAAATAATTGAAAGAAAATTGAGCCTGACTTGGGGAGAAATGTTTGGCCTCATTCTTGTCTTATTGCAACTAGTTTATTTTCAACAATTGACAAAAATCACCCTTCCATATGCTTCGATGCTTTGATGGATATCCATGCCCTTTTCCAAAGCTTCCATTTTGGCACAGGCAGGGAGGATGCTGGTAAAGGTGAGTCTGAATTTACACCTGCCAGTTTGCATTTGCTTGAAAGTTTCTAATTTTTTTTTAACAAATCGATTTGTTGCATATCCTGCACTCATTGCAATCCTTGAGATCACATCTCTCTGAGGCATTCTATCAAACAATTCACGTGCCTTGTCTATACTAAAACATTTTTCTTACACGTCTACGAGGGCGGTTGTAACTTAATCTGACGAAAATTCTCTATTCTTCATGCTTTGATGGATGTTCGAACTCTGTTCCACAGCTCCCATTTTGGCGAGCAAGCAGGGAGGATGCTGGCAAAGGTTGTGGAATTTGGCTTTACACCCGCGAATTACATTTGCTTGAAAGTTTCTAAAGCCTTTTCGAGAAATCCGTTTTGTGCATATCCTGCAACCATTACAGCCCTCGAGGACACATTTCTTTGAGGCATTTTGTTAAGCAGTTCACTTGTGTTGAATACATTGATGGCAACCATAAATACAGTATCCTTTAGATTTAGATAATCTTTTAAATACAGTTGATTGTTGTGTTTTTTTTACTTGTCAAAATTTGTTTTCTTTCTGTTTTTTTCTTGTCAAAATGGTTTCAATCTAATTTTTTATTCATCTTATTGATTTTTTTTGTTTTTATTGAAAAAGCAAGGTTAGGGCCTGATCCCATACAAACAAGTATCATGAATGAGGCCTCACGGCTAGCAGTTCAGCCCCAACAAAACAGCCACAACAAAACCAATGAACCAACCAAGAGCACAAAACAGAACAGGCCATCCGGCCACCCCACAAAACATCAAAAGGAAACCATAAAACTGTCCAAAGAGAAACACAAAATAACAAGAACCCACAAAAAACATGAAGGCACACAGGCCATACGAAGAAACAGGCACACATGCCCCAAAACAAGGAAACAACAAACCCAACTAATTCTTAGGACTATTTATCAGGTCTCGCTCCTTTTTTAGCAGATCCAACTGGACACTCCATGGGCCGTTTCCTTTTGCAACATTGTTCGCAGTTGGCATATCCATTTCTTGAGTTGATTCCATTCTCCTCTGCCTCTTCCTAACCTTAGACAATCCATTCACAGTTCCAAAAATTTCCCTGTTCATTATACCATGGGTAATGGAAGTCAATCTTTTAAAAGCCTTATCCAACCTATCTACTTTTTCCTGCAGAGCGATGAATTGTGTCTTGTATTGCTAGAGGGACCTATTATCCATTGCACTTTCATTCTCAGGGTCAGTCATAGCTTGCACATTTTCTTCTCCATGTTCTTTGCCCTTTTGTTCATTTTCATCTTCTTCGTCTTCCTCAGAATCTTTCACAACATCCTGTCCTTGACACTCCTCTTCCTCTTCCTCACTATTGGTAGAGTCATCACCCAGGTCCTCTCCAAGAACCACCTTCAATTCCTTTTGACTCAAATCTAAGGGTTCCTCTTGCGTGAGGATAAATTTTTCATCTGAGGACCCATCTTCTTGTTCACCAAAGCACAACATTTTTCCTTTAGCATTTTGACCCGGCAATCTTGCTGACCTTGCTCCCTTTCCGTTGTTGGAGTCTTCCACATGACCGTCCTCCCCCCTCATCAGGGATTTCAATTGTTACCCTTTTCGCAGTTCTCGGCTCCATAAGATCTTGGCCCTTACGTTTGATACCAAGGGGTTATCCAGAATTTTCTTTTCTTTAGAGGGCGAACCAAAAAGTTCCTCTTTAATTATAGGGTCTTTTGAGGCTGTTTTTTAAGCCTAGGGATTCTTTGAATGAGAGAGAGGGATAGACGGGTTTTTCCTCAAAATGTTCAAGCAGAGCAATACGAAGGGGGATTATCACTCAATTGAGCCTCAGACAAGGGTTTGGTCAAATTTTGTTTCTTGTTTGTTTCTTGTCGGAGCTAGGGTTGGGATGGAGGAGGGATTGGTTATTCAAGGGTTCAACTTGAAGGAGTTCTACAATGTTAGTAGGGCTAGGCAACGAAGTGAGGGAAAAGACATGATTATACAGATTTTGAATTAAGCCTAGGTGAAGGGGGGTGAACCTCCTTTAGCTTTGCTACTTTAGGAACTTTTAAGCCATGACATTCCAATCCAGTAGCTTCAACAATTAGTTTTGGAGAGACAGTGAAAGTGATGCTCTACCAATTTTAACCCTATCCTCTCGCCAAGAGTTGAAGAACTTGGAAGTCGGGTCATCATTAGACCCTTTCATCGCCATGAAAAAGGAGGTCATGCTCGCCTCTTCGAAGAGCTTCCAGAGTTCCACGTTTTGTCGCAGAGGCACACAAGACAACGACTCTAATCTCCTTCTTGTCCCCCATTTATTTTCTGCAATTTGTAGAATTTCTTTGCCCTTCCACCTCAAACTTGTCTGCTAAATTCTCATAACAGCTCGCCCCCAATAGCAATGACAGTTCTCACAAACTTTGGGAATGAAATACCAATAATAAACCCACAAGATCTCTAAAAAGGTCAGATTATTATCTCCTTTCTTCTGGAAATATCGACCAATTTTTTTAATAATACCATTATCATTATTCGATGTCGTCTGAATCTTAGGCCAAATCATTTCAATCTTAAGCCACAACTTAGAACACATGTGAGGAATACTATCAGTCTTTAAATTAATGAAGGCTTTCAAAATCAATCCGCCGTTAGAGGGATAATCGATATGACTCTTTTAAAAAGGTGACGTAGAAATCATGAAGTGGGCCTCCTTATTAGTACACCACAATCCCAAAGGCAAAATAAATTGATTCTTGTGACCTTTACAAAATTACTACATGAATGCTTAATCATGTGAGGACCATCCGTCTGTTTAAAATACATCAAGTTAAGATGAATACTCCTTAGATTATAATTATTAAAAAGATTATTAGATTAATCATGTTAAGGTCATCCGTTTCATTATTATGTGTCTTTTCCAAAGTCCTAGTCACCTTAAAAGGGTTTTTGATATAAATCCGAAGGGTTGACCATATAAGTAAATAAAACAACATGTGGCTAAAATATTTTTTAGTGTTGACATTAGAAAACCCACCCATACGCTCCACCAGCCAATCACCCCTTTGAAGTGTCACCATCTAATCTGGAAAATTCAAATTCAAAAAGAGGCGGCAAAAGATAAATCTTACACTAGCACAAAGGTCGTTTTTAATCTCCATCTATTGGGTAATCAGAAACTCCATTCCCTCCATAATGGTTAAACTTCATATTGTCACTTTGTAAACGGTCGTTTGAGACAATCCTTTATGCGTTGGGGAAGGTTCTCAAATTTCTAAAACAGCCATTGGAAATTGGATAGGCCAACATCAGAAGCCACATCCATAACTTTATTCCCGTCTCATAAAGTGTGTTGAAGGCTATATTGGTTGAAGGCTTTTATCATTCTTTTTGAGTCCTCAATCATATTCTTTATCTTACAGGGGCCTCCACAACACCTTTAAGTGAATCGATTATCAGTTTGGAGTCTCCTTCGATGATGACATTTTTAAACCCAAGTTCTTTTATTCTCATTATCCCCCTCCAAATAGTGGTCGCTTCAGCCTCATTACTAGTAGCTATTTCTAGACATTTTGCGTAGACTTGCTTCAACCACAACAGGCACTTTAGATTTAGGAGAAATCTGATCGGATTTGGGAGAACTAATAGGCAACTCACGAGAGGAGGGAGAAGCAACCAACGCTATTGATTTGTCTTTTTGGACTTGCTGCTTCTTGCAGGAGTGGCTAAGATGGCCAAATTTCCCAAAGAGTAGACAAAAAAGCCTTGCATTCTCATATTCCAGAACTTGAGTCCATGTTCCAATTTTTGATTTTAGGGTAATAGAAGAAGGAAGGACTTTATTAACAACCACACTCACATAGATTCTTGCAAAGACAAGTCTTGACTTAAAGATAGTAACCTTATCAACTGCTAGGAGGCTTCCAAAAGAATTGGCAATACCTTGAAACACCTTTTGGTTCCAGAATTCAAGGGGGAGGCTAGGGAGCCTAACCCACGTAGGAGCCGCTGAACCCATATCAACAGACGGGTCCAAACCAAGCTTCCATTTACACAGAGTAAGACAGTTTTTAAAGTTCTTGTCAAAAGCCCATGGACCTCCGGTCCAAACATATATCAAATCCTCTTGGTTAAAGAAGCTAGAAAGAAAAAGGGCATTTGACATAGCGCAAGGTCTAGATAGAGTCTGTGCACTTACGTACCTGGTCAATATTAGGCCTAAAGGATAAAAACTTCTCTATAAGGTTACTATCCTCAATATTCGCTATGGACTCGTCCATGATCTCGTCTGTAATGACCACCTCCAAACTTTCCACAACACAACAATCTTTAGAAGTAGCAGGGGAAAAAAGATTCCTTTTGGATAATGAACCTTTCCCAACCAGTTTGTTTGCATATAAAGTCGGATTCCCTATTTCAAAAGGAGAATCGCGAGGATGAGACAGGCGAGCAGTTTCAGCTTCTCGAGACAAAGCACAATCATGTTTGACTTTAGACCCCAAGGAGCCAGGAATAGGCGTAGATTTGCTATCAATGACACTTGACACAAACGAGAAAGTCTTGGAAGAGGACACCCACTGGGGCCCTCCACCTAGCTATGCCAAGACTGAACAATTAGTGCAGGAATTTGAAATTGTAGAAGGCATGCTTACTCAAAGCTTTCTCATCAATGTTAAACTCTGCGTTATATTGTTGCTGATTTTATTTTTGTTTGTTAATTATAAAACCGAACAGAGAAATAGAAATAAAGAGCAAAATCAAGACATGAATTTACAGTGGTTCGACAATTGCCTACATCTACTTTCAAGCAAGAAATATCTTTTATTATCTCTTTCGTATTGCATTACAATGCACAACACCATATATTTATACACCTTCAGTAGCTTACTTGTCAGTTACATTATATTTATTATCAGGCACCACTCAGTCTAACTCCCAGCCAAGAATAGCAAAAGAATCAGGATAAATGAGATAGTGCCGAGTAAATGTAATGGTTGGGCTTCACCACCCAACAATCTCCCCCTGAAGGCCAACCAACCATGCACTGTAACATTCCTTGCATTTCCATTTGGATTCACATCTTAACCAGGCCTTGTGAAGATTTTAGCTTTACCAAACTTTGCTCACGAAAACTTCAGATTAGTCTTCTCCAGACCAAGTTGGATTTAATAACTTGCATAGATGTTAAGCTCTCCATTTTCTCCCCCACACGGGAAAATAATTTCTGCTCCTTCTCATAGAAGGTTTGCTCTCCTTTAATTTCCTCTTGACTTGCAGCATTATTATTCTCACCATCCATTGAAAAAACGACAACTACCCACATTCCTTCGGTCCTTTGATGACAGTACCGAGTATCCCATAGATCCTTATACAACGTCATCAAATGCCAGTAATCCACACAAACATCGTCTTTGGAACAACAATATCGTACATCGTCATAGTCAGTCATATCAATATCATAAACCAACTCCCGCTCAGCAAGACAAAAAATCTTGTCTCCTGCTTGAGCATATGCATGTCGCTTTGCAGGATCAACATTGAACACAGCTGAATCACAGGCTAGGTGCTTGCCAACGTGTCCACAAGACAGCCACTTGATTATGTCAGCAAAATGCCTCACTTTTGTCTTGCTGTCGAGTTCGCCATGCCTCCCAGCCCTAATGGCTTGCAGTCGTTGCACAAGCCGCCCATTCTTCATAACGAATGGCTCCTCCTCTACAGGACGAAATTCTTCAAATATACTCCTCAAACAAGCCTCCTCCACGGTTTCCCCTGCCTTCATTTTTTCAGAAAGTGGTCGATTTCGAACCCTGATGCTCCTCAAATCGATCATTATGTGCTTGTTGCAGAAGAAGAGCATCACAGTGGAAGGATCATACAACTCATACATTGTGTTGAAGTCTGGTACCTCTGTGATGTCCACTAGGTATATCACCGCAAAATTCTTTTTGGACTCTGCCACGAACGAAAGCACTTCGTCCATCTACATGCACATGTCATCCCAGTCATGCCCGAACCTAATTACCACCAGCCTCTCCTCCTCCGCCATTATCACCTGGTCCACCGCCCATCTTGAGTGCAAGTGCGGCAGCAAGTAAAACATTTCCGCCTATGCCCTTTTTCTCTTGAACACCCCTTATGAGATTTTGAAGATGTTTTCACATCCATTAGGCAACTCAAACATCCGATCACCTTCGGCGCAAACATAAACAGAAACAACAGACCCGAATTGAACTGCCTGGCGCAACAAACCCGACAATGTCTGGATGTCCAGGCATTTCGGCTTGAACGAGTCCGCCTCACCGGTCCTAGAGCACACCGCATGCATAGGCCATTCAACATCATCGTGTATTGTTGTAGCAGGGCAAGACAAGTCGACAAGATTTTCCACTCTCATACACACCTTTGTTGCATTGTCATCGAGAGACTCTTGAATATTTGCCTGGTTGAGGTTTGAGGCTGCCGCCTGCTCTCTCTAAATTCCGCATACAGGATGTCTTCACAATCCAAATTGTCCTCCAAAGGACTCAATCCCGCTACCTCCCGTACTATCAGATTCCTCCTTGCCCCATCATGGGTCTCGGCTGCTGGTTCCTCTTCTTTCACAACCGGCTGGATGGTTGCTGCCATGACAACACTTTCACCATCACCAATGCTCTTCTCGGAGCAAACCTCGGCACCATCATCAAATAATGGATTATCATAAACCATTTCTACCTCGGGCTTGAATAATGGATTATGATAAACTATATCTACTTCTGGATTTTCAGCCTCTTCCTCAGGTTCATCTTCATCTTCTCTTTCCTGGTTCCAGACTGCATCCTCCTCTCCTTGGGAGGCATCCTCCTCATTTCGAGAGGCATCCTCCTCATTTCGAGAGGCAAACTCCACATTCTCTTCAGCCAAATCCTCTTCATTTGTCCAACCATCCCACCAATGAACATGGTGTTTCGTTTCAGCTTGCACTTGCATGGCATCACTCACTCCCGTGTCAGGATCCGAATCATGGCTCATGGTTCCATCAAGGTCTCATCGTCTAGAAGAGCATTTATCACAGCCGAATAAGCAACAATAGACTTTCACAGAATTTTCTGCATGCACATCGTTACTCTCTGCTAAATTGTCAAGAAATTCTTCAATAACAAAATCAGCCTCATCATCTGAAACTACGACATTAGTTATACCCATTAAAATATACAGGAAGTACGAAGAGTTGCAAAACGAGAAACCATTATCCAGTTCCCAAATTTCACCTTCTTTTTCTTTTGCTTCCATCTCTGCTCAACGTCACCAAACTCTGAAACCAATTGTTAATTAGAAAACCGAACAGAGAAACAAAAATAAAGAGCAAAATGAAGACATGAATTTACAGTGGTTCGACAATTGCCTACATCCACTCTCAAGCAGGAAATATCTTTTATTATCTCTTTCGTATTGCATTACAATGCACAACAACATATATTTATACACCTTCAGCAGCTTACTTGTCAGTTACAGTATATTTATTATTAGGCACCACTCAGTCTAACTGCCATCCAAGAATAGCAAAAGAATCAGGATAAATGAGATAGTGCAGAGTAAATGTAACAGTTGGGCTTCACCACCCAACATTGTTATTGCATCTTAAGATCATATTTTAATCGAAAATGTGCCCAGGCCAAGTTAGGAAAATTTGACAAGGAGGTTACTATTTTGACAATTGGATCTCTCTGGATTCTAATTTTTATTTTTTATTCAATTACATTTCATCAACTTTCTCTTAAAAATTTGTTAAAAAAGGTTTAATAAGAGAATATTTTGCCATTCCATGAAACCACATTTCTTTGAGGCATAGTTCACATGCCTCGTCTGCGCTTCCACATTTTGAATACATGCTTACCGGAACATTTTCCATTATAATATCTCAGAAAAATTTGTTGATAATTGATGTGAGATCATGTAGTTCTGCATGCTTTCATTGCTATGCATTGTTTCTAATTTTTAGTTTCTGATTACTAATTCTAAGCATAGTTTGCATGTTTTGCATGAATGGCATTTAAGGAAGAATAAACTTTCTGATTTCTTTCCTTTTTAAGATGCAGTGAATTGTTGCAACTTCTAAAAAAACAGTCTCCTTGTGTTGTTTATGCAAGGGGCAGAATAAAGTATGTAAGCTTAAAAAGCTGTTGTTATAGCCTTACTTGAAATATACGGTGTAAATTTGTGGTTATTCAATGATGTAAGTAGTATTTTATTTGCTGTTATATTATTTATATTTTACGCTTTGTTTTCGAGAACAGGTCTATTTTTAAAAACCTTCATTTGGTATCAAAGCATGTAATTGGTTAAAAATTTAGTTGTTGAAATTTCTCTTAAAATTCATCATTTCAAGTTTTACTTCTCTATCCATTCTAGAATTTAATGGAAGCGGTTATAACTATTGGCAAAAAATTGATAGGAAAAAAATTGTGGGAGATTGTAGAAACAAGTTATGAAAAGGCAGCTTATTGGAACACTCTTATAGCCAATGATAGAGTAGTTAAGAAGGCTAAAAAGAAGAATGCTCAAGCCTTATTTCATATTCAAATAGTTCTAGATAAGATCCTATTTCCAAAAATTGTAGGTGCAAAGATAGATGAGGATGCATGAAAGATTCTACAAGAAGCTTATAAAGGCGATGATTAAGTTGAAGCTGTCAAGTTGCAAACATTTAAGAGAGAATTTGAGAATTTGAAGATGTAAGAAGTTGAGAAAATGATTATTTTGTAAGAGTAAATGACGTGATCAATAAAATGGCTACTCTTGGAGAAATTGTGTGCAAAGAGGTTGTGATTAAAAAGGTGTTGAGGTCTCTAACACCAAAATGGAATCCTAGCTATAATCATTTTAGAAAGCAAGGATTTGTCTACCCTTCAATTTGATCATCTGTTTGGTTCTCTTATGTCTCATGAAGAAAGATTGAGGGATTTATTTGGAGAAAGTGAAGAGAATTTTTTTTCCTCCAAATTACGAATTACAAAGAATGAAGATGCCAACACTAACACCAAAAGTAACCAAATTCAAGGTAGATGTCAAAATCATAATTATTTAGGAGGAAATAGAGGAAGAAGAGGTGGTTCAAGAGGAAGAGGTAGAGGCAAATTTTTGATCAAAGAAATATCCAATGTTATCATTGTAATAGGTGTGTTCACTTTGAAAGAGATTGTAGATTAAACGAGGATAATAACAACAAAAGTGTTCATTATGCTCAAGAGGGTGATGAGGCTTCTCCAAATAATTTATTTTTATCTTATGGCAAGGCTGAAATCAGTACTAAAGATGTTTGATATTTAAATTCAGGGTGTTCTAACCACATGTCAGGAAATGAGGAGCTTTTTTCTACAATGGATAAAAGTTTCAAAACCAAGATCAAGATCAACGATGACAAAACATTGGAGGTTGTTGCAAAAGGAGCTATAAAAGTCCATACTAAAGAAGGTATGAAAAGTGTAAAATACATTTATTACACTTTACAAATTTACATTTATTACACTTTACAAATTTTAATGCATGATTTATTGAGTGTCAGACAATTGTGTGAGAAGAATTATAAGGCGATGTTTGAAAATCAGTAATGTACAATATAATAAAATCAAGGCAATAGGGTGGTTACAGTTGTGCCTATGTCAAAGAATAAGATGCTTCCATTGAAGTTTGAAGAGCATAGTAGCAATCTAGCTAATATGGCATATAAGGACAAAAGTTGGTTGTGGCATTTCAGGTACGGGCATTTGAATTTTCATAGTTTGAAGCTCCTAACATCAAAATAATTAGTTTATGGTTTGCTTAAGGTTGAATAGCACAAGGAAGTTTGTGGAGGATGTGCTAAAGGAAAACATGCAAGAGAGAAATTTTTAAAAGGCAAAGTATGGTGGGTCCATTATCCACTTCAACTAGTTCATTTTGATATTTGTGGTTGTATGCAAACAAAAGTTCAGGTAAGTCATCATATTTATTACTTTTATTGATGATTACTCACTAAAGTATTGGGTAAGTTTTTTGAAGAATGAGAATGAAGCCTTTGATACATTCAACAGGTTTAAAGTGCTTGTGAAAAATGAAAGTGGTTGCAAAATAAAGTTTTTAAGGATTGATTGTGAAGGAGAATTTGTTCAAGAGTTTTTCAAAATTATTATGATGTGCATGATATTAAAAGGCAACTCACTATTGTTTACACACCTCAACAAAATGGTGTAGTTGAAAGAAAAATTGTACAGTTCAATGGAAATGGCAAGGTGTATGCTACAAACCAAGGGATTAAGCAATTCTTTTTGGGGTGATGCAATTTTTACAACAATGTACATTCTCAATCAAAGTCCCATTAGTGAACTTGGCATGATGACTTCTTTTGAAGTCTAGTATGAGAAAAAGCCTAGTGATTAATCATTTTAGAGTTTTTGGTTGTTTAGCCTATGTTCATGTAGTTGATCAAAAGAGACAAAAGTTGGATGTAAAAAGTGTGTCATGTATTTTTGTTGGATATAATGAGTAAAGTAAGGCTTGTAGATTGTATAATCCTCTCACTAATATCATTAGTGTCAAGAGATCTATGTTTTGATGAAGGGGGAGTTTATGCATATAAAAATGGCCATGTTGAAAAGTCAAAATCTATTTTTAATAATGGTATTACTGATGATATGGTTAATGAGCAGCCCATTAATATTTTAGTTCCAAGAACTACAAATTTGCCGAGTAGTCCTTCAAATTCTAGTATATGTCTAGCTTTAAGTTCAAGTTTTGAAGAAATATAAGAAGCTTAAATGACATCTATCAAAGGAGTACAAACTAGAGACATGAAGAAAATCTAAGAGGTGAGACAGTAATTTTTTTAATTTTTCACATATTGATTTTGAACCATCAAGTTTTGAAGAAGCATGTACTAATGAGGTTTGGGTGTAAGCAATGCAAAAAGAGATAGGTTCCATTTACATGAATGATACTTGGGAGTTATAGAGCGTCCACATGACGAGAAAAATATTGGTACTAAATGGTTCTACAAGACTAAGTACAATAGTGATGGAAGTATTACAAAAACAACACATAGAAAGTTAACCAAGATCGCATAAAAGTCTATTAAGAAATTGTTAGTTTTTCATATGATCAGATAATACAAACTGAAAGCACTTAGAAAATGCAAAACATAAGGCAATGATCACCACAGATACCCTGGGAAAACCCTCCTCTTGAGGGAGAAAAACCCAACAATTATATCTTATAATATATATATATATATATATAGCAGACTTAAGAGCAGAAATTTGCTTACAACTCAGGCCCAACACTATATATATATATATAGCAGACTTAAGAGCAGAAATTTGCTTACAACTTAGGCCCAACACATGGCCGAATTTGATACAATGAATAATAACACCTCTCCTAGATACAAAGATACAAAGAATATGCTTCTCCTTTAATCGATCTGTTGCTACAGGATGATCTGCTGCTACTGAATGATAATTTGTTGCTATAGAATGAAGGTCTGTTGCTACAGAATGATGAACTTCTGGGAATGGCGAACTCCCTCTAGGAATGCGAATTATGATGAATGAACTTGCTGATCAAATGACTGAATGAGGACTTGTATTTATACACAACAATGCTAAGGTTCACACCTCTTGACAAATGAGGTCAACCTTAATAAAAAAAATGCATTTATTCATAATAGGTCGACCCTTAATTAAATCATATTTCTTTATTTAAATGATGATTTTCTCAAGGTCGGCCCCATTAAATAAATTACTTTAAAATACATATATATAAGATGCGCCCCTTCAGGAGTTAATTCGATTAACTAAATTAAATAGGCTCAAGGTTATATTTAATTTACTCTCTGTAATAATTGAAATTGGAGGTGTTCTTCCAAACGTTGAAAACAACAACACTCCCTCTGAGCTAGGGAGGAATACTTCCAGCTGTACAAGTCATATCACCTCATTGTGATGACAAACATCATGGCTACACCCATGTGTGAAAAAGAGCTTATCGCCTCATTTTGAAAGCATATCAACTCATCGCGATATCATATATCACCTCATCCTGATATCAACCATCATGGCTACCTCCACATATGGTATGTACAAGTGCTGATCACTAAATGTGATGTTGTCACCTCACCGTGACTTTCACCATGGCTCTCTCAGAGGGTGAAACACAAGTACAAGAAAGATCATCACGAACTCCCTCACGTGATGTTGTCATGGAGTCACACACATGACATCCACCATGGCTCTCCTAGGGTGGAACAAGGGCTCTCACCTCAAACTTCTCTTACAGAGAAGAATGCATTAACAAGGGATTTCACCTCGAACTTCTCTCACAGAGAAGAACTCATTTAATCAAGGGATTTCACCTCAAACTTCTCTTACTGAGAAGAACTCATTTAAAGAGGATCATTGATACTGAGACTCCTTCTCAGTTAAGATTGTATTCTCCACCATACCAAGCTTATCTTGAAAGTACACAAACTTTATCTTGGAGAGAGGCTTGGTGAGAATGTCTGTCATCTGCTCATCAGTGCTGATATACCTCAACTGTATAGCTTTCCTCAATACCATATCTCTGATATAATGGTATGCGTAGTTCTGTCCTTAAACATTGGAGTGACGAAAAGCTTCTCAAAGCTTTGATTATCATAATGGATGACAGTCGGCTCCAATGATTGTCCAAACAATCCTACAAGGAGCTTCCGAAGTCACATTGCTTCTCTAGCTGCCACACAAGCTGCAATATACTCGGCCTCTGTAGTGCTCAGTGTCACTGAAGACTGCTTCCTGCTACACTAGGAGATTAAGGCAAACCCCAAACTGAACCAACATCTAGAGGTGCTCTTCCGATCAGTGACACACCCTACCCAATTGGAATCAGTAAAACCATGTAGCTTCAAATCCACACCTGTAGAATATGTCAACCCATATCCAACTGTGCCACACAAGTATCTCAGGATATGCTTCGCTGCAACTAGATGTATTTGCCTTGGTTCACACATGAACTGACTAAGTGCACTCACTGCATAGCAAATATCTGGTCTAGTATTGACTAGATACATCAAGGATCCAATCAACTACCTGTACATAGTAGGATCCATCAGATCTGAACTAGTTGCAGCCTCCTTTAACTTCTTTAAAATTGGTTTCCATAGGTGTAGACATGGATTTGCAATCCATCATACTAAATCTCTTCAAGATGTCTATTATATACTTCCCTTGACTTAGAATAAACTCATTAGACTTCTGCCACACTTCTAAACCAAGGAAGTAATGCATGTACTTAAGATCCTTCATTTCAAATCCAAAAGCTAGCTCCTTCTTACATTTGATAATGATGTAATCTGCAACAGTAAGAAATAGAACATCAACATAGAGAACCAAGATCAATGCTTCACCATCAATTACCTTGAAGTGCAGGTTTCAATCAACATCATTCCCGGAGAAGCCTAAGCTTAACAAGTATCGATCAAACCTTTCATATGAGGATTTGGAACACCACTTCTGGTTCAGTAGACTCCCTCTAAATCTCCAAGTACTTACATCAACCTCCTGACCTCCTCGTCGAAGGTTGCTTTTGAAGAATTGCCAAACTTTCTCTGAAGGTTAATTCTTCCTCTTCGAAGAAGCTAATCACAATGAGAACCTGAAAGGTACTTCCTCTTCGAGAGATATCTCCAACCATCAATATAGTCCCATGACTGCAAGTTATGCCTCCAAGCTTGATCATCTCTTCATTCAACACGACTTCCACACAAGATGCCTTAAGCTCTTCTATGCGATCTCTCATCACCCTTTTGCTTCCTAATCCGTTTTGGAAGCATTATAGAGAGAGATTACTTATCTCGAAGAGAAATGCTAGAAGCATATATAAACAATGTTATAGCATGAATTAATAAGTACACAATAATTCATGAACATTATAAAATACTTATCTCTTAAGTGATTTGGTTGCAACCATTTTGCAACTCGATCTCATCCTTCATTGTAAAGGATTAGTGATAGTTTATAAAACACAAACTATAAGTGAAAGATGCAACAAATATCAAAAGATCAAGATAAAGAAGTAATAGAACTTATCTTTATTGATACTGATATATCTTTCTTCCATCTTTTATTTCTCTCGAAAGGAGCTATTCTCAGCACAACAAGAGACAATCTGCTCAACTCATATTTCTTAGACAGATTATGCAGCCAATATATACAACATAGAATGAGGTCTCTTAGGCCCCATCATAGCTCATGCGAACGGAGAATGTTATCAATGTGATCATCCTATCACAATGAAGTTGCAGTTCTCTTTTCATCTTAGAGTCACACTCAAAAGATCTCCATAATTTGCAAGGAATAGTGATATCTCCAAAGGATCTTGTCCCAATGATCACTATTCAAGAGAACCTACAATTTTAACTAAATACACATGATTCAAATAACCAAGGTCAGATTTGCACAACTTAGCAAACTAAATTTTAGCCTAGAATAGCGAGTTCAAACAAAACAAAGAATACTTATCTCTTCATGAAGAATGGACATTCCTGGTAGTCAACTCGGGAATATAACGAATATCTTTGACAAACTTTCTGAATGAAGAGTCTTGATTTCTCTTTACACATAATTTTGAATTCTCCAAATTGCATGAATTTGTATCAAATGACATGCTCGTTGCAAGAGCTCTAAATGTTGACGAGTATCTCCTTCGCAAGAACCTCACTTACATCAAATACACGAACAAGGGAAGTCGAAGTAGACTCAAAATCTATAGCCTGAAATTGTCTCTTCAAACTAAGACTAAGATGATGATAATGAAGCATCTGCACTATGCCAACTTCACCTTGAAAGATCTGCTCTAGTTCGCTTTCAAGATTTGCCCTTAGGTCTGATAATTTGTAACCTCAGATATGCAATATTTTGCTTTCAAGATTTGTCCTGGTTCACCATCTTGACAATAGGATGGATGCCTTAAGATGAGAACAAATGGAGGATAGTGCGGCTTGTATAATCTGATCTAGATCTTCTTATACCTGCTCTGATACCATGTTAGTTTTTCATATGATCAAATAATACAAATTGGAAGCACTCATAAAATGCAACACATAAGACAATGAACACCACAAATACCCTGGGGAAAACCTCCTCTTGAGGGAGAAAAACCTAACAACTATATCTCTTATATATATAGTAGACTTAAGCGCAGAAATCTGCTTACAACTCAAGCCCAACACATGGCCGAATTTGATACAATGAATAATAGCACCCCTCCTAGATGCAAAGATACAAAGAATATGCTTCTCCGTTAATCGATTTGTTGCTACAGAATATGATCTGCTGCTACAGGATGATCTGCTGCTACTGAATGATAATCTGTTAGTACAAAATGAAGGTCTACTGCTACAAAATGATGAACTGCTGGACATGGCGAACTCCCTCTAGGAATGCGAATTATGATGAATGATCTTGGTGATCAAATGATTGAATGAGGACTTGTATTTATACACAACAATGCTAGGGTTCACACCTCTTCACAAATAAGGTCGACCTCAATCAAATATGCCTCACTACCTATAATGATGATATCATCCGCATAAATGACTAGAGGGATTATTTCATTGCCTATGCTTTTGACGTATAAATTTGGATGAAGGACTTCATTAGAATCCTTGTTGATCCAAATACCTATCAATCTTTATGTACCATACTTTGGGTGCTTGCTTCAAACCATAAAGAACCTTCATCGGTCTACATAACTGATGCTCCTCTCTTGTAACTCGAAAGCCTTGAGATTGAGTCATGTACACGTCTTCCTCTAAGTCAGCATTAAGGAAGGAACTCATGTCCATTTGATGGAATTTTCAACCGAATTGTGTTGCCATGGCCAAAACTAACCGAATGGTGCTAATCTTTGTTGTAGGAGCAAAGGTCTCCTCATAATCAATAACTTCTCTCTATGAGAACTCTTTAGCCACCAACTGTGCTTTGTACTTGTCAAGTATACCATCAACTTTGTACTTGAGTTTTTACACCTATTTGATGTACGGTTTCCATGGCCTTTTCCCATTCATGTTTATCTTTTTCCTCAACAAACACCCGTGTCTCATACACTCCTTGAATATTGGCCATAAGAGCAAAGTTAATTGTGTTTTGCTTGCTCTTGCCTATGAATAATCAACCCTTGACCATTTCATCATCTTGAACATCACCAATGAGATTTTCTCACCACTTAGGTGTCTTTGCAAAAACCCGTTCATCGAAATGAGCACAATTGTCATGACTTGAGTTGCCTAGTACTATATCATCTGGATGTTGATCCAAGTTTTCATGAAGAAAATCATCTGGTACTAGTACTTGGCTTGGAGATTCCACATGTTTAGAATCATCGGAGTCCCCCATCCAGGTGTAGCTAATGGAAGATGAACACCTAAATCTTTAGCCTTCAAAGGTTGATTTTCAGTACTCTTGATGTTCGAAGAGAGTTGAAAAGGCGCAACTTCTTCATCAATCACCATATCCCTGTTGAATGTTAAGTGGTCAGTATCCACATCAATAAACCTATAGGATTTATGATTTTTATTTTAACCTATAAGCATTATGTTTTGACTCTGAGAGTCCAATTTGGTTCTTTTGGTGTTTGGAATTCAAACATATGCAGTAGAACCAAAAACCTTGAGATGGATCACCTTTGGTTTCCTCCCAGACCATGCTTCCTTTGGGGTCTTCTCTTTCACGACTTGTGTCGAAGACCTATGTAGGATATAAACCCCAGTGTAATTGCCTTTGCCCAAAACTTCTTGGGAATACTCATGTTCTGCAACATACATTAGGCCATATCCCTAATTTTATGATTCCTTCTTTCAACCACTCCATTCTATTATGGAGTATAGGGTGTTGTGTATTGATGTTTGAAATCATGTTTAGCACAAAATTCTATGAATTCGTTTGAACCAAATTCATCTCCATTGTTAGACCTAAGAGTTATTATTGAACAACCAAACTCTTTCTCTACTAACGCTTTGAACTTTTAGAATTCCTTAAACACATTTGCTTTTGCTTTTAGGAAAACACCCACATTTTCTTACTGAGATCATCTACAAACAAAAGAAAATACCTAGCACCAATGATTGATGTCGTATTCATTGGTCCACATACGTCTGCATGAACCAATTGTAGAACTTTCAATGCTCTCTAGGTCTGTCCATCTAGAAATGAAGTTTTGTGCTACTTCCTTGGCAAGCTACACAAACACCTTGTATTTGTTGCTGGGTTTCAGGCAAATCTTCTACCATATTCTTGCAAGCCAATTGAGATAGATAAAAAATGTTGAGATGCCCATAACATTGATGCCAAAGAGTATTGATAGAAAATGAATTCTTGATTGCTAATGCACGCTCTTGAACCTCTCCAATATCAATAAGCCGATAAAAACCATGATCCGCTATGCCCATTGCGATGGTTTTCTTGAAATCCTTGTCAATAATATGGCACTTGTGTGTGTTGAAAATGAAGTCCAACTTAGGACAATGGCACATAATTTGACTCACTAGAGAAAATTGAGCTCCATGTCTTGAACATAGTATACGTTGAGAAAAATAAGATTTTTCCCTCCAAAGGTTATTTGAACATTGCCTCTACCAACAACTGTATACTCCTCACAACCACCGAAGATCACTGGATTTGAGAAAGTTGTATACTCAATGAACCAATCTTTCCTGTGTGGAAAATGTTGAGATGCTCCAGAATCAATATACCATTCAAAAGACTTGATCTAATCTGTTGGTCATTTGGCCATGAAAGAAAATAAGGATAACTCCTTTTGCTCAGAATGCTCTGTGACATGAGCCTTTTGTGGAGGTCCTCCCTAGTTGGATTTTGATCAGCCAACCGGTTTCTGCACTGCTTGCTCATTTGACCAAGTTTACCATAATAGTGATGTGATAGTCTTCAAATTCTTCGAAGTATCATCGGTGTTTCCTTGACCTTTCTTTTTAGGCCACTTGCGTTTGCCCTTGTCCTTGGTTGCAAAGGTTTGTTCCACACTTGGTGAACCATTGTTGCTGCCAAAGCGCTTCTTCCATTTGTCTTGTTGCAAGAGTTTGTTGCACAAATCGTCAAACTTTATGTCAACATTGGTAGATGCGATGTTGAGTGTTTCGATGAAATGCTCATATGATGGTGTTAAGCTTTTTAGTGTTATAACCACTATATCTTCTTCTTCCATCTTGCAACCTGTGGCTAACAATTGATCACAAATATCATTGATCTTCGTCAAATGATCCTGTAAAGACATTTTCACGTTCATCATGATCAAGAACAGTATATTCTTCAGGAAGAAGGCCTAGCCTTTATTTGACGTCTTGTGCAGATCACACATGTGCGTCCAAATCTTTGTAGAAGTTTTGCTTGATCGAACCTCTAGAAGCATTGCATTTATTAGTG
Source organism: Sequoiadendron giganteum (assembly GCA_007115665.2). Lineage (NCBI taxonomy): Eukaryota > Viridiplantae > Streptophyta > Pinopsida > Cupressales > Cupressaceae > Sequoiadendron > Sequoiadendron giganteum. The sequence goes on from CM021103.1 coordinate 582,492,060, forward strand.
ATAATTTAATGAGCATTGACAACTTCATGATTACGCTCATCAAACTTTTCCTAGTCTTTACCCGTAATTGTTGGATGAGTGTATGTTTGAGGGCGATTTGATCAAGACATTTGTAGTCAAAGATCATGAGCATGTACTTTGTTTCCAAGTGTTATAATTTTTTCTTGTGAACCTTTGGTTGCCTTCCAACATAATGTTGGGCAATGAAGCCATCCGTCCCGCAATCCAAAATCACAAAAACAAAGAAACTTGCTATTAGAAAAACCATTGAAATTTTTGGGAAAAAAATTACAAAATTTGAGCCGTGAAGTAAAGAAACAAACAACTTTATTAAAAAAATCATTAAAAAATTTGGGAAAATTTTGCAAAATTAATTACAAAAATTTTTGGAAAATAATATGCGAGAATTTCGAAAAAAATCTGTAGAAATTTTGGAAAAAAATTCGCAAAAATTCCTCAAACCACGATTTTGTACAAAAATCACCATAAAAGAGTTGGAAAATTACAACTTTAAAAGGTCATCAAAAAATAGGCCTTAAAAACCCTTTGCAATGTTTAACTGCTAAAAACTCGAGAATTTTGTAAATTTGTTTTGCCAAAAATTACAAAAAATAGACCAACGAATTTATTGGAAAACTTCGTTAAAAACCTTTGTAAGAATTCATATAGTTTCCATTGACACGTTCTTCTGTGGCTCTTACATGCAATTTATCATTGCCATAATTTGTTGAATTCATGCACTCACCAATCTTGAAAATTTACAAAACCTGAGCTTTGATACCATATTACAAAATTAAACACAAAAAATTAGCCAAGATTGCATAAAAATCCATTAAGAAATAAGGAGCAAAAACAGCCTAATATAGGATTACATATATCTTATCTAAAAAGATAACAATGACAAATATCTTATCCACAAGGATAAGGATGACAACTAATAAGATAAAATTAACAACTCAGAAATCATGAAGGTAAATCTTATCCAGAGATGATAAAAATGACAAATATTTTATCCACAAAGGATAAGGATGACAACTCATAGGAAAAATATCTAAATTCAACATGACTTTATTAAAGAGGATTCCTAAAGTCTATCCTAAAAGCTAATTGACCATTACAATATAAAACATTACTTTAATAGAAGTGTTGAAAGACACAAGGCACAACTAGTTGCTAAAAGCTTCACACATAGGTATGAGATTGATTATGAAGTAACATTTGCACTAGTAGCAAGACAATAGACTATTAGATTGATGATTCATTAGCAGTTTAAAAGGAATGGAGCATTCATCACATGGATGTGAAAAATGCCTTCTTGAATGGGTACTTAGAAGAGGAAATCTATGTGGAACAACCACAAGGTTTTGAAGGGTAAGGAAAATAACATCGTTTACAAGTTGAAGAAAGCTATGTATGGCGTCAAGCAAGCACCAAGAGCATGATATGCTAGGATTGATTGATATTTTAAGATGAAGGATGAGTTCAAAATTGCTATGATGAATGAATTTGAGATGAAAGATTTAGGTCTAATGCAATATTTTTTAGGAATGGAGTATGACCAAAGGGAGGATGATATTTTCATTTTTCAAAAAAAAGTATGCGAAAGGTAATGTTGATTTTTTTTGATATGGTTGATTGTAATTCAATCTCCACTCCAATTGCTCATAGAGTTGTGTTGTGTAGAGATGATGGTGCTGAAATAGTTGATGAGACAACTTACATAAGTATTGTTGGAAGTTTGATGTTTCTAACCTACACAAGATCAAATATTGCTTATTCAATTTCTCTTGTTTCAAGGTACATGACAAAGCCATTTGAAGTACATATTAAGGAACCACGAAAATTTTGAGATATGTGAAAGGCACTTTGAATTTTGGTATTCATTATTATACTTCTAAATGATTTAATCTTGTTGGTTTTAGTGATTTTGATTGGCGAGGTAGTTTGGATGATTGAAAGTCTACATCTAGTAATTGTTTCTCTTTAGGTTCGGGTTCGGTTACTTGGAGCTCAAAGAAGCAAAGGATAGCTTGCCTTTCATCCATAGAAGTAGAGTATGTTGCAATCACCTTGATAGGTACACAAGCATTACAACTTAGAAAGTTCTAGAAGAAATTGGAGAGAAACAAATTCAACCTATATTGATTTTTTGTGATAATACGAGTTTCATCAAATTGGCCAAAAATCCAATCCATCATAGTAGCACAAAATATTTTGATTTAAAGTATCATTTCATTCAAGGTTCGGTGCAAAAGAATGAATTAGAATTGAAGTATATAAAGACTCAGGAACAACTTGGAAATTTTTTCACTAAGGTAGTTGGAAAGGTCTAATTTTTGACAGTTCAAGATTTGATTGTGAGCACTTCCATCATCAAGGGGGACTATGTTGATAATTGATGTGAGATCATGTATTTTTGTATGCCCTTGTTGTCATGCATTGTGTCCAATTTTTAGTATTAGTTTACTAATTTTAAACATAGTTTGCATGAACGACATGTAAGGAAGAATAAATTATTTTTAATTTTTTCTTTTATAAGATGTAGTGAATTATTGCAACCTCTAAAAAATACAGTCTTCTTGTGTTGTTTATGCAAGAGGCACAATAAAGTATGTAATCTTAAAAAACTGTTGTAATAGCCTTCTTTGAAATATGTGTTGTAAATTTATGATTATTCAATGTTGTAAGTAGTATTTTATCTGTTGTCATATTATATACTCTTGGTTTTCAAGAATTGGTTTGTTTTTTAAAACCTTAAAAATACCCCTTCCATTATTCTTTGATGGATATTCATATGTTATTCCAAATATTTCATTTTATGCTTATCCTCAAATCATGACTTTCCATAAGACTACATTTATTTGAGGCATTTTAGGGTGATCCCATAATAGTGGGTTACACTTGTTGGTCAAACCTAACATTGAACTGAACATTTTAACTAAATCTTCACTTTTGGACACTTATAACTATTAAACCATGAGGAATTTGAAGATGATGCAAACTAATGATTTGTGACATTTTGTCTATAGATTGTAAATAATATATTTTAAATTTTTTGGAATCAAATTACATTTCTTTTTCCATCTCCTTCGATAACTAGTTTTTAACAATAAACAACATATTTAAATAATGATCTTTACTGTATAACACGTAACCTTTTTTCTTTGAAGGATAAAATTTTAATTTTTTCAAATTTAGATTTGTAGCTACGATTTCTATCTCCTTCATTTGGTTTCGTAGTGTTTTGTTGAATTTCTTTTTAATTAAGTTTTGAAGTCAAACCAATTACAATTTAGACATAGGTTTACTGTATAACACATAATTTTTTTTGTATGTGTTGAAATTTTTTTTTTTTTTTGTTAGATCAAAAACATCAATACCAAGAGCATAGATATTTTTTCAGATTTTTTTGGTAATATACTATTTTTCCACATGTGCAGAACAAAGAGGTTGATTTTCGCTGTAAAAGCTACATTCATGAAAAATAAAAAATAAATATAATAATCAAATTAAATATATTTAAAATAATACTTTTTGGGAAGCTTATAATAAGGACTACATACTTTCAAACCATAAATTTGAAATGAATTCATTTGATCCCGCAAAAGGTAAATCAAAAGTGGTTTTTTATTAGTATTACGATAGGTGTAGAGGAGACTCTATTATAGGTATGGTTTAAAACTAGCGGGGTTCTATCTAAGGGGTTTTGATCAAACCCTCTTGAATTAAAATCCTTTAAATGAAACCTTTAAAGGTTTAAATCATTACATTTTTTAAAAATATGTGATTTTGCTAATGTTTCAAAAAGTGTAACCCATTATTGTGGCAACACCCTCTATCAAATAATTCATGTGCCTTATCTATGCATTCATATTTTTCATACATATCTACTAGACCATTTCCAATATAATATTTAACAAAAACCCCCCTTCCATTATTCTTTGATGGTTGTCCATACCTTGTTCCAAAGCTCCCATTTTAACATAGGCACGGAGGATGTTGGAAAAAGTTGTGGAATTTGACTTTACACTTATCAATTGCATTTTCTTGAAATTTTCTAAGGCTTTATCAACAAATCTTTTTTTCCACATACCTTACAATTATTGCATTCCATGAGATCATATCTAGACATTATGTTAACCAATCCACATGTCTTGCTTATGATTCCACATTTTGTATACATCTAACAAAGCAATTGCAACTATAAGACTTAACAAAATCCACTTTCCATTATGCTTTGATGGCTGTCCATAGCGTATTCCAAAACTCCCATTTAAACATAGGTAGAAAGGATTCTAACAAAGATTTTCAAGTTTGACTTTACACTTGCCAATTTCATTAGCTCAAACATTTTGTAAAACTTTTCAACAAATCTATTTTGTGCATATTTTGCAATCATTTTTGACCAGGAGGCCACATCTGTTAGACATTTTGTCAAGTAGTTCATGTGCCTTGTCTATGCTTCCACATTTCCAATACATGTGTAATAGGATAGTTGTAACTACAACGTCTCACCAAATTTCTTTATCCTTAAACTGCTTTGATGGTTGACCATACATTGTTCCAAAGCTTCTACCTTGGCCTAGGTAGGGAGGATGATTCCAAAGGTTTTGGAATTTGGTTTTACACCTACTAATTGCAATTGCTCGAAAGTTTCTTAAACCTTTTCAAAAAATACTTTTTTGAATATGTTGCAATCATTTATTTGAGGCATTCTATCAAATGGTTCACATTCTTTATTTTTTTGTGTTACATTTTACATGTGGTCTATCTGTGGAAATTATTTTAGTATGTTGTGCACTAAAAAATGACTATCTTGCGTAGTCACATGATGAATTCTTGGAAGGTAGAAATACTTAAAATATTTGGCTTTCCATTCTTGTTCTAGTACAATAATTTCCTACTAGATCTCATAACTTCTTTTGGTAAGATATGTCTAGGATTCAATTTTCACTTTCAAAAAGTTATGATATTTGTATATTCACTTTTCCTTGTCAAGTTGGTATATCTTTTAATAATTTTTTTTTAAATTTTCATCTTTTCATTATTATGGGTTTCTCAGCTACTTATGTGTTAATTGAGCTTTTAGAGTTCATTCTATAATAAAAGTATCAATTAGAATTCTCACTATTTAGTTATTTATATTTGATAGAATGATAATTTAAATGGGAAAAATATTTAGAATTTATAAATCACAACCATTAGGAAACTATAGGACATGAAATAAGACCCCATCCAGTTACCCACATCTTTTGGTGACTATTTTTAGTTTGTTTATAAAACCTAGTTTAGGCACCTAGGAGATACAAACAAAGAGTGTTGAAGCTTCAATTTGAGGAGCACAAAGTTCACTAAATACTTCCCATTTGGGTAAAACCACAAAAGTGGTTTACAATTTGAGTGAGGAAGGAAAAGTTGCAAAAACAACCCCATGCAAAAAAAAATGGCTTTTGGGGTTTGAATGAAACCTGGTTTGAGTGAGCGAACCAGTTAAATGCAAGGTCCCACCATCCCCACCAAAAAACAGTTAGAAAACATTTTTTGAAGGGGGGTTCAAATGAACCTTGGTTCGAGCGAACCCCCTTTTTCCCACCTTCTGGCTCAAAAAAACTCCAGAATTTTGCCCTTCAAAGCTCAAGTTGAGGATGAAAATGGAGGAGACTTCATAAACCCAACTGAATGATGGTAGTCCTCAGAACGAGCTATCCAACGAATATAATTTTAATATGTTTTAATTTTATTAAATATTTGTATTTTTAGTTTTATTAAACATAAATTTTTCATTGAAAATCAAATTCTTTGTTCTACAAATGTGGAAAAATAGCAGATTATCATTTTTAAAAAAAAAATATGAGTGCACGAGATATTGAAGTCCTTGATCCAACAAAAAAAAAGAATTTTGAAACATGGAAAAAAAGTTATGTTGAATACGGTGAGCGTCACTTCTTAAAAATGTTGTTTGCTGATAAAAACTAGGTTTCGAAGTAGATGGAAAAAGAAGTGCAATCTAATTCCAATTTTTTTGAAAAAAATATATTTAGAATCTACAGACAAAATGTCACAAATCACTAGTTTGCATCATTTTCAAATTCTACATGGTTTAGACGCTATAGGTGCTCGAAAATGAAGATTTAGTTAGAAAAAAATATTTTAGTGTGTAGTTTGGCCAAAAATTGTAAACCAGCATTGTCGGATCACCCATTTACATGGCTTATCTTACCATGGTTGCATAGAAGAGCACTAGGAATATCAAGGTCACATAGAAGAGCGACTAAAATGAAATATGTTTGTTCTTCCAGAGATTGACAAAGTTCAATGATAATATTTTGACATTACATTCTTGATTGCTATATTGGCATCATCATAAATCCCCTTTATCAAACCCTAGAGCCATAACATCTAGATGTATAGCTTGGAATTAAAATTTTTGTTTGAAATATAGTCTATAGATTAATGTGCCACCTTTTCAACTCCTAGTTTCCCTGCAGCCATAATGACCTGTTATTTTGATTCAACCTCCTGGGGCCTCTTATCACCTTCATGTTGATTCACTTCCATTTTTTGAGGTAGACACCATCTCGTAAATTCTATAGAGTGCTAGCATCTTTGTTAACAAATCTATTATTCAATCCTTGCCAATATATATAGAGAAACTAGATGTATGCAAAAATGAACACTTGTCACATGCCACATGCTCAATTTCATTTATTATCAATCATTAAAATGAGTCATAATCTTCTAATGATCTTCCTTGGTGTCTTTAAATATCATAACTATTGCATCATCTATCCTTTGGGATTATCCTTCTGGTTATTCAATGTGATGTTCTGATTGTTCCACACAACCCCTTTATTAGGTGACTATTTTTATATATGATATAGCCAAATTATCCTTATTTATTTACTCATATACTTGGATTTGAAATGGTGTCCTCATTACTGTAACCTAGTGTCTTCAAGGGACTATATTTTTAATTTTAAGATTTTTTTTATTGATCATGATATATAATATACTGAGTTAGTTATTTCTTAAAGATATTTATGGTGTTATTGTCTTCAATTTCCTTTTTAATTTATCTTAGCTCATAAATATTTCCTTATTCCTCTTCAAATTTTTGAGTTTGTCCCACTTTATGTTAGGAATAGAATTGCAGAGCACTAACAATAAAATGAATGTAAAAATAAAATACAAAAATAACACAAAGCATAGAGACACAGATATACATGTGTTGAACATATGTTGTCATTGATATCAAAGGTGTTGACTGTTGTCAAAGGAATATGACTAGCAGATCAATAAGAATTAAATGTAATTGTACTGTCATATCATTTTGAGGTTTGGAAGTATATATTGCTAGCTATATTAATAAAATTAGTTGAGGATTGTTTGTAGTATCATACTACATCTATTTATGATAAAAAAAGGTGATCTAAGTCTGATCCAAAATGTTTGATGCCAATTACTTAGGGCAAAGAGATTTCTTTGGCAATACATATATGTTTAATATTTCTTCTTGAAGGCGAGTTTGGCTTTGCAGTTTGAATAGAGGGTATGTCTTCACATTTTCTATCATATTCTAGAGTTTCTGGAAGATATGTTCAACATGCAAAAAGTTTGAAGTGATAGGAGGGTCACTGTGCTAGTTATTGATGCAATGGTGGTTTCATAATTGTGCGGAAATGGCCAGTAGCATGTGACATTCAGAGATAATGTGGGATGATAAAATTGGTCCAGGTTAAGGTTCTTGTGGAGCACACGACATCATGTTTTTTTGGAGGCTGCTAATTTGATTTAGGACCAACCTATTACATGTTTCATGTAATTTGAATTTAGGTCCACCTTATGTCATCTTGGTTAATTGCGGATCCTTGGTCGAGATGAATTGAGGTTATTGTAGTGTGTTGTATATAATCATCATCTTACTTCACATGATAAGTAATTTTTGAAGAGAAGGTGGTAAGTGAATATATACGAGTATGTGAGTGTGTGAAGTAGTTATGCACGAGAGTGTTATTCAATGTGAATTGCATATCAATCATTGTGTGCCGTTATTAAAAGATCTTAAGGAGTCTGGTAGAGTGTTTGAATCAAGTTCAAACTGTATGTAAGTTGGTTGTTCAATATTGGAGATCCAAAAACATTATCTTTGTAATTTGGTAGGATTGGTGTTCCACTGATTGAATTGGTGCTCAAATTTTTGTATTAGGGATTGGTGTCTCTAGTAGGTTGGTGCCTATAAATACAGTTGGGGATTTGTGTCTCCGATAGGTTGGTGCCTACTTCATATTGTAAATTCCTTAATTATATTCTTGCTTGTGAGGCTAGATTTGGACAATAGATCTAAGCAAGTATTCTCACAATGGTTTTTGTCATATTGGGTTTCCACGTATATTTGGTGTTCTCATGTACAAATGTGTGTGCTTGATTATCAATACCTATTTTGATTCAAATTTCATGATTGACATATGTGTTGAGTTAAAGAGTTTAAGCTGATTTGATTTACCGATTAACCCCTCCTCCCTCCCCCCTCCGTCGCCCCCCCTTTGTATGTTGTGTGTCCTTCAATTTGTATAAGAGCTAAGTTCCTTTGAAGAAGCTTAACAATTGAGATAGAGTCGAGATGACACACTCAGTGGTTCAAGAAGGAATGTTTGCAAATAAGGCACCACTCTTTGATGGATCCAATTATGCATTTTGGAAAGTAAGGATGTAAGCATACTTAATGGCGTCTAAGACTTGATGTTTTGCTATCAATTGCCGATAGATATGAGATTCCTAAAAATGCTCCAAGAGATTAGGCCAAAAAGAAGGCTTTTGAAAATAATGCTAAGGTAGGGAATGCTATTTTATGAGGTTTATCTAACTTCAAGTTTGTGAAGGTCATGTAGTGGAGGACAACGAAGGAAGTATGGGTTGTAAAAGTACAAAGTTGTGTCATACTTTTATAAAAGAAACAATCAACATTGATTTAACTTTTAAACTTGAATCACTAGAAATGGCATATATGTTTTGAAATTTGAAATGATGTAGACTAATAAAAAATGTAGTTTTTAGTATATTGTATGAATGTATATTTTTGAAAAAATTAAAAAATTATTTGAATATAGTATTTTATAAATTAACACTATAATTTAGCTGCTAATAAAATGCTTGAAAAAGACATTACATGAGATGTCAAGCTTTATATAGCAATTGTTTTTTTCCTTCAAATTTTCTGTGCATAGTTATAATTTGAAACTTTAGGGCATGGATATATTGTTTTGCAATTTTAATAACTACATATTTTTAAATAAATATTTAAATGTCCGTGTATTAAAACATAGTTGTTTACACTTGACGTCAACTTTTATATTAAATATTTATCTAAAGTAGAAAACAAATTATACTATCTTAATCTACATTTTTTTTATCTAGGGCATCATATTTTTATAATAAGTTTTAGTATTTTTTTTGACATGGTAATCAACGTAATTATTTTGTGTTGATAGCCTAATTTTATTAAAAATATAAAAAAAATAATTAAACTATTAAAATAGATATATATTTGAAAACTACACTTATGAATCTACAAAAAAATATTTTTACATTTAAATTTTTTTTTGTATATATGAGTTGTTGAAAAATTATTTTTTTCAAATAATTTCATTTTTTTAGTAAATTGGCCTCAAAGTGGTGTTACATATGCATTTAACCAACAATATTAATTGGAAAAGTTGTGGACATATTTAACTTATTTAGAATGAATCTTACTAGATCATATGTTTGACTAAAATTGATTTTTAGTTATAAATACTAAAATTCACTTATGTTGATAAAATGGTTGAAAGTGTGACACAACTTTGTACTTTTATGTGGGATGAATTGCACACCATCTATGAGGGTGATGACAATGTGAAAGAAGCAAAGATTCAAACTCATCGAAGTCAATTTGAATGTCTAAAAATAAAGGAAGAGGAAAATAGTGTCATATTCCTACTCTAGGTTGATGAGGTTGTCAATTCTATTAGAGGTCTTAGCGAGGAATTGAAAGAATTTATGATTGTGAAAAGGGTACTTAGATCTTTTCCTAAAAAGTTTGATCCTAAAGTTTCAGTTGTAGAAGAGGCTAAATATCTGAATTTTTTTAAAATGGAGAAGTTACATGGAATCTTGGTTGCCTATGAAATGATGATTGATAGTGAAAGTTGTACAAGGAAATAAACAACTTTTAATGCACCTAAGAAACAAGTTGATCTGGATTTTGATATTTGATCCAATATAGAGGAAACAAAATTTGTCAGAAAGTTTAGAGAGGTTCCATAAAGTATAAAGGTAAGTTACCTTTCAAGTGTTTTAATTACGGTGAAATGGACATTTTACGGCTAAGTGTCCTTGTAAAGACTAATAATGTTGAACAAAAGTATGGAAAGAAATCATCTCAATAAGAGAAGAAAATTATGAGGAAACAAAAGAGTTTCTTCATTAATGAGAAAGGCTACTCTACTGATGAAGAGGATCAAGACATCTCTGGAGATGAAAGAGAGAAGACTGTATTCATGGCCACAGAGACTACTAGAAAGATGTGGTAGAAATGAATTTCGGAAATGATGATGAAAAAGTAGATCTTGCGGAAGAGTTACTTTGTGTTAGCAAGGAGATCAAGAGACCAAAGAAAATAATTGCTGAGGAAGTGAAGGCTAAAGATAGTTTATGTCAAAATCTTGAGAAGGTGGAAAAGATGATGATTGATTTGAAGATTTGAGTAGAAGAAACAAAGAGGGTTGAACAAGTTTTGATTGAAAGGTTGTTGTCAAGAGATAATGACTATGAGAAGCTTGAAGCAAAAATTGTCTCACTAAGTAAAGATCTTGACAAAGTAAATCATCAGCTAAAGATGAAGTATGGGAAGAGCATTGAGATCTTGGATCAGATAATTGACAGCTAGAGATCTTCGCCTATGAACACCAATACTGGTTTTGATGAACAAAAGAATAAAGTGACGAAATAGCTAGTGAAGCCTACTGAGGAGAATCCAGAAGAGATTGGTTCCGAAAGTTCAAAGTTTGAACAAATTGCAACAACCAATGATAACAATGTGTATAATGATGGTTTCATTGAAGTGCATAGGAAGAATAGAAGATTCAAAAGGCAAGCTTCAAGATCACAAGGGTACAATACTAGGTTCAATCATTTATTTTTTGGTTAGTATTTAATTGCAATCATTTTCGTCATAAGGTTGTGGATTGTAGAAGAGCTTTGGTAAGAAGAAATAACTTTATTAGCAATAATGTATTCTCACCTTTCTACAATTTCAATATCATTTGTCAGAAGTGCAAGAATTTTAGACATATTGCTAGAAACTCTAGAAGAAATTTTGTGATTCCTCCACCAGAAGCAAGAAGAAAAGGGTCAAAATATTAGTCATGAATCAAATAAGCTCTGGAAGAAGATTTTGAAAGAGAAAAGATCATAAAAGTTCATGATAGCTTAGATTGCACTACATGCTCAAAAAGAGAAGAATCTATCGATCATTGATAGCAGATGTTCAAGTCACATGACGAGAGACAAAAGTAAGCTCATGAACTTCAGAAAATTGATGGAGGATCTATAACTCTTGGAATTATTGCCAAGATTACCAGTAAGGGTGCTTTGAGTCTTGATGGTGGTAGGACAAAAACTAATGATGTTTTGTATGTTGACGGATGAAATCATAATCTTTTGAGTGTAAGTCAAATGTGTGATAAATGTTACAAGCTCTCATTTAGTGCTAAAGGTAGTGAATTCCAAAAAATTGGTATCGAAGAGTTGATTGCAGAAGGAAGACTGACAGTGATATATATTATTTTTATGAGCTGAATGGACAAAACTACTTTACTATGCATAAAGATCATAGTAGGCTTTGACACTTAAGATTGGGACACACCAATTTTGATGGCATTATGAAGATCAACTCAAAGGGAATGGTCTGAGATATGCCAAAGACTAGGGAGTCTCAGTCTACGAGTTGCAAACCATGTCATGAGGGAAAATAAACAATGTCCAGATTTCCTACTAAGGAACATTCTACAACAAAGCCATTGGATTTTGATTCATGCGGATCTATATGGATCAATGAGGACAAAGAGATTACAAGGTGGCAAGTATTTTATGAAGCTTATTGATGATTACACTACAATGACTTGGATTACTTTTCTAAAGGAAAAATTATAAGCATTTGAGAATTTTAAAGCATTCAAGGCATTAGTTAAGAATGAAATTGAAAGAACACTAAAGGTTTTGAGATCAGACATAGGTGGAGAGTTCACTTCAGATTGTTATGATGAATTATGTGAAGAGCATGTGATCCAAAGACAATTTTTTGCTCCTAGGACTCCATAGCAAAATGGAGTTGCATAAAGGAGTAACTAAACTGCACATGGGTTGGCAAGAAAAATGTTGAGACAAGGAAATACCAAATATTTATTGGAGAGATGCAGTCTAGACAAGGTACATGAAGAACTTTGACACAACTTCCCACTAGAGTTGGTTTGATATTTATGATATAGTTTTTGTGAAATGAGTAAGAATTGGAACTTGCTATTAATAAGTGAATGATGAGAAAATTATTCAAAGTGAGTTCAATAAGTAAGGGAACACGTTCCTATATTCTTGCAAGGAGCGATCAATGAGATTTATGATTAGTAATGATAGTGATAACATCTTACGATCATATGTTCATATAGGAGAATGAAAAAATGTATCATGTTCTATTTGGCATCACCATAGTTGAAGGATGAAAGGAAACTTGCAGCCACGTAATGACAATCTCCACATAACCTAAAAAGAAATCTATGTAAATAAGAACTCAGAATCCATATGCAAGAGAATAGACAACATACCCATGAAAAGATGACACAGGATATACCTTGGGAAAACACTCAAGAGGGAAAAACCTAGCCTCTAAAAACATCCATCAGTCATGTATTATTCAACAATAAACATTATAATACATCTTGAGAGCTCTCCATGAACACCATTGAAACATTAATCCCTCAAAAAGCAATCCATGTGAACAAGCATGTAATGACACAACCCATGCCATGCTTCAACCCTCACAAATGCTAGCAAGAGCTAACTTGCAAACTAACCAACCTTGAACAACTAACCTTGTAGTTTCTTTTATAGATGCAAACTCCCAGAAAACCACCAAGTGGTATTACATAATTTAACCATGTGACTAAAACCATGAGATTACAAAACCATGTCCCCACATTTAATAGTGGGTACTTTATTTAAATTACTTTCCCCAATATTAAATAAATACATTTTACAACCCAACTTATCTCCCAATGTTACAAACAACATAAAAATGGCCCCAAGAATATTAACTCCTAGTGATGCACGTTCTTCTAGGTTCCCTAGGTGCACCACACACAAAAAATAAGTATTACATTATAAACATTATGCAAGGTGTACAACACTTAATTCCTAACAAAGGAGTCAACTTTTTATCTACCCGTCGTTGGAGAAGTTTGTTACACATTTTTACGAAGAAAAGTAGGAATATAAGAACTCAACACTTAAGGGTACTTGACTAATTAATTAAGAACAATCAAAAGCATTTATTCCAAGAGCACATGGCCTATTTTCATTCATGTTGGTTAAACAACATAAAGGGAGGCCTAAGGGTAGTTTTTTCTCCAATTCTTGTTCATTCTTAGCATTATATTGTAATCTCTAAAGATTCTTTCAATGAAGAACAACATTGTAACTCAAAGAAACACATTTGGGCAAGCTTGTACAATAGTGTAAACACCTTTTTCAATTAATTAATTTAAGCATTTTAGCCTTCTCAGAAGTTGTTTTATTGTGTGTAATCAAATGATTGATGCACGTTCTTGTGATGTATGTGATAATTTTTGATGTCGTGTCTCATTATCAACACCTTTAGGCAGAAGATTTATGCATTGTTGCAAGTTGTAAGCTGTATAAATGATGCAAATAGTCCAAAGTTATGAAAAGATAGTAGGATTTCCTTTTAAGATTATGAATATCATAACCTTCTCATGGAATATTGATGCATGGGCATATAAAACCTTTGATTTGTGCATAAACCAGTGTTATCATTGATTAATTGTTTGTGTAAAGACAGTTGCACAGTTTTGAAAGAATATTGGTGCATCACTTTTTTAGTCCCACATTTTAGTTTTTGGTTATCCGTCTATCCCTTTTCATTTATGAAATTCTAAAAAGATTAGGATTAGTTTAAATTTCTTGAAAGATAATCACACAAAGAACCAATTGAATAACTAGAGGTTTGGCCTCAAATAGCAGGGTCCCACACCTTGAGGCCATCCCAATGTTGCACTAAATGGCTGAATTAAGTTCAATAAGGGTGCATGTTTGGGTTGATAACAATTCCAAACTATCATTGATGATATTTTATATTGTATTCCATGACCCAGATTGAATAAAATAACATACTATATTCTACTATTCCAATATAGAATCTAAATTTTGATCATTATTTTTTAAATTGGTTAATTAGTTATTTAAGACATTTCTGAATTTCCAATTATTAATTAAAGTATTATTAATAATTTCATATTTTTATTGTGTCATACTTATAAGTTTTACATGCACTCAATGATTCAACTCAATTCTTAATAGAAATAGTAGCATATACAATAGTAGCAATCGTTCAATGTGTATCTAAAAGCATAAATCATAGTTTTTTATTGAATTGAGAAAATAAATAATCCATATTATTTGAGCACAAATGAATTTGAGTTTTTGTATTGATTTTCAAATGAAGGAAATACATAGAATCAATGCAAAATCTTGCTAAAAAACAACTCTACACAAAGTTGAGTTGGAAACTCATATTTTCAAATCATTCTATCAACTTTTGTAGCATGCTTCACTATCCATTTGATGAAAGTGCAATTTTTTCTAACTAATAATATTTGATTTGAAAATTTGATAACAATTCATAATTGAAATTGGAACTTGACTTGAATGTTTCAATCAAAGTTACCTTAAAGTTATTAGTGGTTTGATGAAATCTGAAAAGTTTGTCTCATTTGGGTATTAACAAAATTGGTCCAAATCAATCTTCTTTCTAAAAGAATCCTTTCTAATGAATCAGTTTGTTGTGTCAAAAGTCAAGGGCAAACCAAGCTCTATCAAGTTCTCTTATTTTTTATGCATCTTCTTCATCTTTTTGTGGCTTGATTCAAAATTCCTTTGTTTCACAAAGTTTCAAACACTTTTGAATGATAAATGACACCTTTATTGAGGCTTCAATCTGGTCGTGAATTCCTTTGGATATCAATTCATTGTCACTCACTTTGTAGACTGTTTGCAAAAAATTGATTTGCAATTTTCTCTCTTAAATTCATGTTTTTTTTGTCAACTAAATATTTTATGAGCTTCCTATTATGTACTAGTAGAGAATCAATTAATTCAAACAATTCAGACAAATGATCAATCCTCTGCATTATTTTCTACTAGATCTTTTGTTTCATATCCTTTATTGTTTCTCTACAAAATGCAGTTAACCTATTCTAAGAAGAATTTATTTCATTTTTTGCTTCGCTTAGATGTACCACCAATCTTTCATTGGTTTTTTTTTTTTCGTTCCTCCAATTTTTGTTTGCAATGTTTTTCTTTTTCTTTATGTTCATCTAGATTGACTTGTAATATATTTGTTTAGGCATTGGTTTTCACAAGGTTTTAATTTGAGTTTTTTGAAGTGGTTTTTTAACCATCATATTTTTTAATGCTCTCATCTAAGATTTCCCAAAAAGAACAATAAAATAGATGATTAACAAGCATAATTGGGCACAAAGACTTAGGGAGGAGAAAAACATATCGTGGAATTTTCAAGGGTGATAATTTACGACACTACATTTAGCCCCACTTTAGTGAAAGTATGAAATTATACTCATACATTAAAGTATGGACAAGTGAAAAAGGGTGCTTTCATCAAAACATTGAAGAGGTAAGATGATACTAAGTTAGGGGATGCACTAGTCCCCAGGCTCAGGATCCTATTGAACAACAACACTAAGGTAAAAGAATGCACACACATACAAGACATGCTGCAATAAAAGACGTGATAACCAAAAGACAAAGAATACACAAGAAAGATATGAAGAAAACAAAACATAGAGAAAACAAGATATAAAACAAACATGATGCAAACATGAAGCAAGCATGAAGAAAGTTCATGATTCAATTATGAAGCATACCAGAGATACGCAAAGGGTATGATGTCATAGACTAGCAAGATCCCTAGATTCTTACCAGGGTCCATAACTAGAGACATACATAAATCACAAGCTATCAAAGTTTAATATTTGCTAGGTTGCTTATGGATAGGTGAAAACAACACATTTCAGTGAAGTCCAGTATTCACTAGGTGAGTTTGGAAAGGGTAGAAATAAAAAAACATAGGCTAGTGAGTTTCATGTAAACACTATTACTTGAATTATAAGAAAAAAAGTGATGTTCACCAAATAACTCTCATCAGGTGCTACAAACATGATTGATATACCATGATAGCATCACCAGGTTCATAGTGTGTGAGAAAAGTGAATCACATAGTTGAATATATGCCCCCACCTTAAAGTAATTACTAATGCCAACTTTGAGCAATTAACTTTAAGGTAGAAAGAGTGATATTTGTAAAAATGATGGACACGAGAGCTTGTTGGGAAGCCACATACAAAGTGATATGTTCCCAAAAGGCGGACTCATTAAAAGGGTTGCCCCCAAAATAATGCCATATGCGTAACATTGTAAAATAATACATGAGGGATCCAAAGATCTAGGGTTAGTATGAACGATAGATAATATATTCACAATAATCATGTTTTGAATTGATCTCATTCCCCAAATACTTGTAGCACTATGAGCACAAGGGAGGAATATTACTTGAGGAAATATAAAATGCCTTTGAGTCAACATGGAGGAGGCCTAAATGTCCCAAACATTCCATCATTCTCAAAAGGAACAAAAAGGCATTTATGAGTAATGAGAGAATGAAGATACACATAAAGGAATGTCACAACATTTTTCATTCTTTATCCTTGTGCCAATGAGAATGCTAAGGGTCATGCAAAGAGAACTAACAAACACAAATACACGTCGAACAACACAATACAGGGAAGTTCACATTACGTGCAAGCAAAACACAAAGACATAAGGGGTGTGCCACATACGAGTCGGCCTATAGAAAATCATTCACATCCCAATATTTCTCATTATAAATAGAAGGTGGACAATATGCTAAAGGGACTTCCTCATGTGTAGTACAAGGAGAAGTACCAAGTTCAACACGTGGTCGATCACTCGTTGAAAGACCATCATAATTACCTCCAGGCAAGTTCATTAATTATGCAAACATAAGAGAATTCATTATGATAATCTTTTTGTTCATTCATGTTATTAACAAAATCAATGTCAAAATATACTACAATGGGTGTTATGCTAGTGCTATTGATGTGATCACGAGCAATACAAACCGTGTGAGGATCTTTTAGACTAAGTGGCAAGGAATGTGGTGAGATTTTTAGTCTTTGGCTTGGTTGGAAAAGGTAAGGTTTGGTTTCATTTTTTGGCAATGGAGGTGGAGTGGAGTCAGGTGAAGGTGAAGAATGGGTGGTAGAATCTCATTGGAATTTGGTTTTGTGGTTAAAAGGTCTTTAGGTGAGGATTTATTAGCTTCAACAAGTTGATAAACCATAACACGGCGTCTTCTTTTGTGTTCCTTTGCATTTTGATTTCTTCTTGCACAATCTTGAGCTTGTGAAGGGGGAGTCAAGGTGTTTTCCAATATTGGTTCCTTTTCTTCCTTTACAGGAAGAACTGAAGAAATTATCGAAGGTTGGGAAATAATAGGAGTGGAGAGTTTTGCAACATGGATTGTTTTTCTTTAGGAGGCACAAAAGTAATCCTTGAAGGCTTCAGCAAGCGGTTGCCTTATGGTCCTAGATAGGATGGTAGAGGAGGAATATAGAATAGATTCTAGATGGTCGAGGTTGAGGAAGGATACCCATTTTAGGTCGAGGTTCGTTCATTACTGGCTTTGAATTTTAGATATGATAAAAATAAAAAATATTCACGAGGTCGAGTGGGTTGGGCTGGTTGTAGTGAAAAGTAATTGAGGGAAAAGTTTCAATGAAAATACAAAGGTTTAAATCCACTATGATAAATATATTATGTATGTCCTTGAAATGAGAATTCTAGACATTTATGGATAGTAGGGGGAACCACACTCATGGAAATAAGCCATGGATGACCTAACCTCTCATGAAATTGATCTGAGGTAGGGATTATGGTAAAAAAATCATGCAAATTCTTAGGTCCAACTTGAATGGTGAGGGTTAAGGAACCAATTGTAGTATGGGTAGAACCATCATGAGATTTCACCAAGACTTCTGATTGTTTGTAGTTGTCTTGTTATAATTCATGCACATAAAGATTTTTTTTTGTGATCATATTCAGTAAAAGTACCAGATCAACGAATATTCCCCAATAATTCAATGGAGGAGTAAAGATGGGAATAGGGATTTTTGTTTTTGGTCGCCACGACTTTGTCTTCTTTCCTTGATTTAGGAGATAAGCCCATGGTTACAATATACCTATACAAAACTCGAGAAAATAAAATAACTGTTTAGTAAAGAAGATATTTCTATGCTAATATTTTTTAACAAATGAATTTAAGTTATCTACCCATAAAATAAAATAATTTAATATTATATTTTTCAACCATTTTAAATAGATGAATATAAGATATCTATACTAATAATAAACTAGTATAGATATCTTAAATAAATGTGAAAATATTTTATGCTATTTTATTTTACTTCGGAACTATTTTTTTATTGATAAATTACGGACATGGGGGGGTTCACTCCCATAAATAAAAATCCATAACAATGAACCACCAAAAACTAAGACACAAAGAAGGGAAAGAGGATTCCCCCAATGATCCTCTAGGGTTTTTCACCCCAAAAGCTAACTTTTGGATGAATGTGGCTCTCTTTCACCTTAGTGGTCTTTGGTGTCTTTGGGTGTTCATTCAAAGAAAGGGGGGTTAGTAGCTTTTGTGATGTGTGTGATTGCTCTCTAACTGTTATGAAAAAAAGATAGAAACTAACTAAGAATGAAATACAAGTACGTTTGAATACACACTATGTTATACAAATAACCTAAGAAATGTAAACAAACAAGTACAAAAATGAAGGGAAAGGAAGGTGTGCACTTGAAATTTGAAGAGGAATGCTTTGGAGGTTTGGAATGTTGTTGGATTTGATGTTGATGCCGAAAGGGACACTTGTGCCAAGTGGGGCGATCTAGTCCTTTTTCTAGCAAATTCCCAAAAATTGGTCTAGAGCCCATTTTAGCCAAAAGGGTATCCAGATTTACCAAAATCTTTGGCAAACAACTTTAGTGGGACTAGGTCGCCCAAAGTGGTGACCTGGTCCTCTTTTGAATTTCTGTGAACCAGGAGATGGAATCTGGAGCCCTAGTTCTATGTTTTTTGTTGCTCCTGGTGTCTGATCCCGAAAATGTAGATTCTGGCCTGTGGGCGTCTTCCAAGGTTCAACTAGGGTTTCTTCAAGCCTAGAGAGCTTGGGAAACTTGTTGAAGACTCTTCTACCTTGGTTCTTTGCCAAATCTACTTACAAGACCTACAAATAACACAAAGAAAGAAACTTGTTGATTGTTAGAGTATAGGGGTTTGCCTTGCCGAAACCTCTTTTGAGTAATTAGACCAAATAAAGATAGAAATGAAGTAAAGAAGCATAGAACAATGGAGAGATGAAGTTTACCTTGCTTTTGATGGTTGATCTTGTGTTGCAGCAATGGTTCAACCTTTGAACGCTTCTTGATAGATGCCTTGTTGACTTAGGATGATCAAACACTAGCTTGCTTGAGAGGAAGAAGTGGATGGGAGAGAAGAGAGATTGAGAGGATAGGTGAAAATGAGGGTACCTTACGAAAAATTAGGGTTTTGGAGGTTATTTATACAAGTTATGCCCTAAATTGCTCGAAATAACATCATACTGATCGACCTTAGGGTTTTAGAGACCTAAATCTCGAAAGAAATTAAGTTAAAAAATGAAATTTATGCCACATAGGACTAGGTCGCCCAAGGTGGCGACATAGTCCACCTGTGCATTTTTTATTGATTTTTGGTAATTAAAATGTTATATTATATGTTCTTCAGGATTGTCTCAATAAAACACACTAAGATACGATTTGTATGAGGATTAAGGGGTCATTTTGGTATAATAATGTATTGTTTAAGTGATGAAAAGCCTAGGAGAGTATGAAAGTGTTTTGCAACATCGTACAACACTTCGGCACAAGGCTTGGAAAGATGTTAAAATAGACTAAAAATGGTCCAAAGTCCATAGGTAAAGGTCGAAATGAGCGAAAAGTGAAAGTCCTCACTTTTTGGCGACACATTTAGCTCCCACTTTAGTGAGGATGAACTTGCTTCAAACTCACACTAAAGTAGCCCAATGGAGATGGTGAAGAAAGAAGAAGAACGAGAAATATGAAGAAGGAGGTGATCAAGCCCCCAAGGATTTGAGATTCTAAGTCAACTCGACATTAGTGCAAAAGACATTCAAGGGTGAATGCATTACAACAAAACGAGATACATGATCATGCGATGACAATGTTTGAAGAGAAGAGAATAAAGAGATATGTGCTCAGTCTGGGGCCATAGAACATCAGGTTGTCCCAAAGCAGGTGAGAAGTCCCAAAGCAGGTGAGAAACATACACATGGTTGGTATGTACTCACAAAGGTGGCTATGGGGAAAGTCGTGCCGCTTGTTGGGCTTCCTGTTTAAACCATACCAAATTTATACCTCGTTATAACTTTGATAAGGGACCACAAAAGAAAGTGATGTTGTTTAAAGGGATTTTGCTTTGTTCGTGCGATGTCTCATCTTAAGGAACATTATACGTAATGTTACCAAGAGAGGCAAAGTGCAAATGTACTCATCTTGCATTCAAGAGAGGCAAGGGCTCATCTTGTATGCAAATGAGGAAAGATGCAAATGTGTCAATCCTGAACAAAATTTTGTGTAATGTTTTCAAGAGAAGGAATCGCAAGAAAAATGAAGATCACAAGTGGGCTTACCACTGGAAGCATTAATTCACTTCTCATGAGCTTGCATCTTTTTGACATAGAGGGGTAGAATAATCAGTTGAAAAACATTTCCGACACTTGAAAGTTTTTTTTTTAATAATCTATAGGTTGCCTCCAACATATTTTTCCCACCACTAGATAGATCTTTGTGTATCAACATGAATTTGCACCCCTAACGCAAATTCCCTTTTGACCCTTAACACTTTAGAAAATCAAAAGTGGAGGCTTAATTCCACTTAAGCCCGCTCTTTGCATTCCACTTGGCACTTGTCTTGTGTGTCGGTGGAGGCGTTTCTATCGGGGACGGACGTGCGACGCGTAGACGTCCCTGGCAGATTCCTACAGTTGGAGACTACATAGATGTTACATTTTCGATTGGAAGTTGAAGAGTAACGCCCCTCTTTGGCGGCCGACCTGAATATTCCCGTTTCTCATCCATCTCCTCATAATCTTCACTCTTCCATCCATAGCATTTTTGAAGCAGAAGTTTGAGAGAAGTTTTGCAAGATCATTTGAGCATTTTCTCCACCATTTTGTATTCATTTCCAAGCTTTGTAGCAACACCATTCACTCCATTGCAGCAATCCACTACTCCATCACTCCAACAGGGAAAGCACATGACAAACACCGTGGCAACAGAGGCTTGAGTCCTTTTCGTTTACTCCTCCATGAGCCTTGAGTGGTTTGGACGAAGGCGGTAAGCTCCTACAATCTCTCCTTTTGCTTTCGGTTGAGTAAACACGTACTGCTTGTAGTGTTTTTGTGTTTATGTAGCTTGTAGTTTCTTTTCTTTATCATTTATCTCTACTATTCCAAACTTGGTTGTCTGTGGAGGTGGAAACACCAAGACGGGGTTTTGACTGAGGCAGGCTCCTATACAACCCCAACAATTTCTCCCTTTATTGTGTGCAGGTGGAGAGAGCTTGGAGCAAGCTGGCGAGGAGAGCATTGTATGAGATCGTCTTCGTCACCTTGGTGGTAATATATTTCTTTTATCGTATTCGTATCTGCATTTCTCTTTACTTAATCTCGTTTTATTACTTTAAACACCTCTAGACTATCTTGAGCATATATTTCTTTTGGTGGTAATATATTTTGATTTTTTCTCCTTGAGCTCTCAACTATCCTGATGATGGATCACAGAGTGTGATCCGAAACGTTGATGCAAAAAACTCTTACACAATCAAAACCAGAAATCATCTAGCAATAACCTCTAGACTAGGTTGATAGTCTCCCTTCCTGAATTAGAGTCATGTCTTTTCGGTTCTTTGGCCGTATGGACGCCAACACACCTGTGAGACGTCAACGCGTCGCGTTGTAGTCTTGGAACAACGCTTCCATCCTCAGATAAAGAGTTGCTTGAGACACGAATTTGACTTTAAAGGTCGACTCATCTAGTTTCCTTTCAACATTCGGGATTGTAGAGGGATCAAAGGACGCATAATCCTCATCATTCTCATCCTCTTCATCCTAACTATTCCTTAAACTGAGGTGAGGAAGGAAACCCTTTTCGCTCTTGGCCTTTTGTGACTTGGGGCCTTGCAGTGGGTGGTCCCTCTCTCTCACACTTTGTAGTAAGACCTTTGGATAGGTCCATTTCAACACA
This sequence comes from Sequoiadendron giganteum, assembly GCA_007115665.2. Taxonomy (NCBI): domain Eukaryota; kingdom Viridiplantae; phylum Streptophyta; class Pinopsida; order Cupressales; family Cupressaceae; genus Sequoiadendron; species Sequoiadendron giganteum. The sequence continues at coordinate 582,514,797 of CM021103.1, forward strand.
TAAACATGCACAAGTGGAACTTGCATAATTAATTATTTCTTTTGAAGTGAAAGGATACTTATCTAAGCTATTAATAGTGGCTTGCAAACTCTTTAATTACCATAGTAGCATGGGAAGATAAGGTAAATGCATCTAGAGGAAACGTGGAGAGAAACTCTCAATTTGAAGATTGAAAGATGTAAACCAAGGTTTTATGGATAAGAAGTTCCCATGGAAAATCCAAGGACCATTATTTAGCACTAACTCCTTGCCTTAAAAGAGAGTCAAATTTAGAGATAAGGAAACTTTTATCACATAAAGAAATTCCTAGCACAAGGGTAAATGCAAATTTATTCCTCCATATATTCCTTCTATTTTTTATTGATCCAAGAATTGAGAGCATAATTTTGCAAATAATCCTCCCTATCACAAATGTAACCTTCCATACAAATCTTAGGAACATTGGTGGAATGACAGGTAGGGTGGTGATTGCTTTGTTTCGCAGACACACCTAAAAGTATAGAGTCAAAGGGAAACATCGTCGAAATGGATTTGGGTAGTTGTATTTGCGTGCCTCCATTATAAAAATCTTGAGATACCAATACCTCCATTAAATTTGCATGGGCAACTCTCCATCCCTAGGAAACCATGTTCACTAGACCATAGGTGACTAGAGAAGCATTGCATGCAAAAGGGATTTCAAAGGTTGAAAATTCCTAATGTTAATGTAGATTCATTTTTTTTTTACTTTATTTTAACTCTTACTTTTAAACTATTTTATTACTATGTACATGAAAACAAATTTTATTCTATCTATTTTATTTACTTTACTTTGTTTTAAATGTAAATTTTACTTTTGAGAAAGTCTACTATTGACATTTTTATTTTAAAAATAATTTATTTGTATCAATTTTTTAGATTTATATATTTTTTATGAGTATTGCTTATTTAAGTTTTTATTATTAAAAAAACAGTACAATTTTAAAAAAAGAGGAAAAAACAAACAACTTCCAACCTCCAAAACTTCAGCCAGTGAGGCCTTACATGCCAAAACAACCACCCAACACAGACATCGCGACAACGACGAATATTTCCCCAACATTGCGCCAAAAAACACAACCAGCACAACCCTCTATTCGTCTAGCTCCACGCCGTCGACCCTTAGTCGCTAAAGAGCCCCCTCTATTCAATACCACCCGATGACTCAAAATGCAGGTGATGTTTCAGAAATGTCAGCCTGCATATCACCCTGTTTTTATGTTCCTTGAGTTTCTCCCCTTTCAGACGAGAACCATTTGACTCTCACACCTGACACAAGAGCCCGGTTTAAGTTGCGTGGACGAGGAATTCCCACACCCAGCCGCACAATGATTATAACAACCTCCACCCCCTCTGTCAAATTATCCCAGACCAGTTTGTGAATCATCAACAGAGCCATTGGCTTAGGAACCTCCAAATCGAGCGGCAATGTCTGCATTGGTCCACCACCTTTTCGTGAACGACATAAACTCCTTGCCAAGCAACAATGCAACCGCCTCAAATACAAGAGGATCCCAATCTTTGAACACCGACTTGAGCCTCCCGTGAGCAATCTTACCAAAGAAAGCCCAGAGCTTTCTCCCTGACCACAAGCATACTGGCCTCTCGATCATCCACAACCGGTAACAAAAGCTTCGCTCGCAAGGAATAAAAAACCCAACATTGCCCATAATTCATGCGGGAGAGTGTCCTAGCCAAAAACCTCCTACGGCCTCCACTTTGAGTTGAAAGCCAGCTCGCCAATGGGTACAAACGTCGGTTCCCAACGAGACAGTCTTGCAGGCAATTAATGCCTTTCGCTGCCACGCCCCCCATTCGTGCCAACTGGGTCCTATGCAACCCACGAAACGCCACCTGGGCCGCGCCCAAACCTCCACCTCCACCTAGCTACCGCGGGGAAAGGGATTTATTCTTATTGACATCTATTAATAAACTTAAAAAACTATGATAAATTTAAATTATGAAATTGTAGATTAATTTAATTTAATTTTTCTTCTCTATATATTTGATTGAGTAGTTAATTTTTAAATAGTAAATAATATTTATACATCTACCTAGAAGTTATAGCGTAAATTTTTTTTTAATTTGTGTTTGTTCTTTTATATGAAAATCAACATAAACCTAACTGATTTTCAAAGGGTAGTAAGAAAGTTTGAAAATAAAACTAGAGGAAAATGTTTGGAAATGGAATCTTATATTTTATATATAAATGAAAAGCAAGGGTGTGTAATTTTGTTGGAGGTAGTGTTGATGAGGACATTTTTTTGTTTTTATGTGTTGTTTATTTTGTAAGTATTATGTTTATTAAAAAACATTAATAGTTTTATATGTGAATGAGTGAATAAAAGAGGGTTTTTGTTAACATACTCATGCTATTACATTTCACCTCTTTTTATAACACCTCATTTCTCAACATTAATTAATATCTTTATTTTTTTTTTAATTTCCAAAATCCAACTTAATTATATTTACATTAATTAGTTTCTAAAAATAATTTCATATTTAATTATTTCTAATCCGACTTAATTATTTAAATTGAATATTTACCTATTTTATTTAATTAATTAACAATGTGATTTATTCCCTAATAATCTTAAAAAGATGTTTTGAATATTCTTTGTACTGTTCATACTAAAATAAATTATTATCCTCTTAAATCGCTTTAACCATTCTCACCTATTTTGAATATTAAAATTTAAATCAATTTAGATGTACTGAAAACAACCAATATAGCTTATTAAGGTCAGACAGAATTAAGGTTTTATAATTTGAATTTTTTTTAAGGCTTTATTTTGAATTGCTTAAATTTCATATAAACATTAGAATCGAGGAACTATTACATGATCCAAGGATGTTTTGTAATTACGAAGTGTTTAGAAACTTATCTTCGCTAGCGTTTTATCCATGCATGGTGGTTGATCTGTGTCCAATTTATCTTGTGAAGCAATATGTGCAAAATACCTCCCGATGGATCAGACGCAGACCACTCAATTGAAGGAATATTCTCAAGCTCAGCATTCGACCGGGGAGGCTAAAAGTTTACGCACAAACGAGACCTCTCGACCGAATAAACGGACGCGCAGGTGATTGCATTTTATTTGAATGTTGCTCTCTTTCTCCGCTAAATGAATTCAGCATTAATAGTTACTCATTGTTTCGATTAACAGTGACCACGGACAGAAGTTTGATGTATTTCTCAGTCACAGTGGTAAGCAGAAAATTTTTGTTAGGCAGCTCTACAGAGATCTCACAAACCAAGGTGTGTTCTGCTTCTTTGATGAAGATCGTGAAAGTTTGCCAGTGGGGGATGTTTTTCCCTCACTTATATTCGAAGCCGTTGAGACATGCAGACTAGCAGTTTTCCTTCTTTCTATGGATTTCTTGCAATCAAAGTGGCCAATGCTCGAACTCGCTGCTTGCGTGAAAGCTAGAGACACAAATCCCCCTCCCGAAATTTTGCCCTTGTTCTTTATTATTTCACCTGGGGATCTTAAGCATATTACAGCACTCGACGAAAAGTGGAAAGAGATTGGCATAGACGAGCAACAGCGTTTCGAATGGCACAAAGCTTTGAAAACAATACGGTCGATAAATGGGCTGACCTTCAGGAAAGGTGACGATGAAGTGGAGTTCAGAGATGATATAGTGAAAGAACTCTGGCGCAAACTTCCAACAGCCTCGCCAAGGTATCATGTCCGCTGTATGCAAGGAGAATTCCGAATGTGTCAGGTGAAATCAACTGTCTACCTTCTTTTCTATTACTCCTTTCTTTTGCTTTTGTTGTATTGTCACGCATATATTCATACGCTTACATATTTAATGGTCACAGGAGGTTGCAGATTTCTTCAAAATTGTTCGTCCGAATGAAAAAGGAATCAACATTGCAGGGTTGTATGGAATAGCGGGTCAAGGGAAGACTACACTTGGCAAGGCTTTCTGCAACCTCAAATTGAAGGATTTTGAAGGTAAAGTATGCCATCTGGAATTTTCCAAAGGCAATTCATTCGAAAGAACAAAACTTGCCCTCCGGTATCTCCTTCACTGGCGTCCATCGCATCTCCGAAACTTGACAGTAGACCAGGTGAACAATTTCATATGTTCTAATTTTGTTTACAGCATGTTCTTCTTTAACATATAGGATTCTCCTTACAACTCCAGTGTTATATGAATGACTCGAAACAAAGACTCCTGAACAAGATGTGTAATTCTTTTGCATTTTATAATATTACAGGCACAAGTTGTGTTGGATAAAAGAATGAAGGGCCAAAGGGTATTGTTGGTTCTCGACAATATCACAGAGGAAAGCATAGACGAAGTGATGTATTTCTCCAAGGCAGACTTCATGGAAAACAGCTGCATCCTTTTGAGCGCACGGAGCTTAGATGTTCTAGTAAAGCATTGCGGAATTGACCCGCAATCATGCATGCGCGTTCCAAGCCTTGAAGAGGACGACGCCATACCCATCTTGTTGGAAAAAACGACTCTAGAAGAGTCAAAGTTGGGGGTAGAAGACAAAGCTTTTGCTTTGAAGTGTGCAAAGAGGTGTTCTTTCAAAGAGCTCAGATGTGACAATTGTCGGAAAGGTCGAAGATTTCATCCGTTAGCCTTAAAAGCTTTCGGTAGCCACCTCTTTGTTAAATACGGCTCGATTCTGTCAAAATGGGTTGCTGAGATAGATGGCTTGGTAAACCCATCCGGTTATGGATTGGATGGTGTTTTCGCTGTGCTCGACAAAGCTTTTGATGACATGAAGCCCAAATATCGCACTGTATTCATGCTTCTCACAGTATATATACCACCCAACATGCCTCCACACAATGTTATTGAGTGGCTTGCAATAAGTTGCAGCGAAGAGATCGAGTTTATTAAGAAAGCAGTGAGTTGAATATTTGCTTTTAAATCTTTTTAATTTTTTATCTGGTTGTTTTAATTGTGAACAGTTGAACGCTTAATTTATATGTGGTTTCAGGTTGAGGATCTATGTAGGAAGGCTTTTATTGAAGAATCTGAACCTGAAATTCGCATACACGACCTATATATTGAGTTCGCTCAAGGCAAAGCAAAAGAAATGGGGAGATGGCTGTGGTGGAATGGCGACGAAAATAGTAGACGTACGTTTGTTTCACAAGACAAAGCAGCGTTTGAATTAGCTAAGTTGGAGCGAAGCAAGTATCGAAGTCCATCTCAGATTGCCCCTAAATTTCTTAAAAAGCTATTGGTGCTTCAGCTCGTATGTATGCAGAATGTGAGGAATCTTGACTTGGGCCAGATGGACAGTCTCAGAAGCATCACATTAGACGATTGCAAAGACCTGGCAGCGCTTGACGGGATGGAAAACATGTTATACCTGGCGTGGCTTCAGATAAGAGGGGAAGGTAAAATGTTAAAGCTTCCCAAGCTAAGCAGCCTCATCGGGTTACAATATCTTGAGCTCGACCTTCCACTCAGCCAGGTGCTCAATCAGCTGGGAGATCTTACCTCTTGTTCTTATCTGAGCGAGATTAATGTTCGTTGTCCATCCCTGTTGGAGTTCCCAAGGTTAAATGGTTTGCCTTATTTGGAGAAAGTGGAATTTAGTTTGTGTGATAAAGTGAAGGATCCCCTCGACTGTACAGATTGCACAAAGCTTCAAACTATTGAACTCAACCTTTGTTGCCAGATGGCTGCCTCACCGGTTCTTGCTGGATGTAAGAAACTATCCAAAATTGTTTTGTCCGAATGCGATGCAGTGACGGAATGTCCAGATATAGATGTGCCAAGTGCTTTGAAGACATTAGAGGTGTATATTTCTTCAGAAACTGCTTCGGCGCCCAAAAGTTTAGAGTCTTGTTACAGATTGGAACATCTTCAACTATGCGGTATGGGGGAATTAGAAGGGCTTCCGAGCTTCAGAAGTCTATCAAATTTGACTGTGCTCGAAATTGGCAAATGTGGTATAATGGAGCCACCGGATCTTACATGTTGTCTCATGTTGGAGGATGTTTACTTTTTCTCGCTAAAAAATTTAATAAGGTTTCCCGACTTCTCATTACTGAAAAAGTTGAAGAAACTAAGTTTATATAATTGCAGTAAAGTTCGACATCCTCCTGATATTAGTGGCTGCCATCGATTACAGTTATTTTATCTGCTCTACAACGATAATCTGAAAGGACTTCCAGATATGGATAAGTGCACGCAATTAGAGGAAATCAAAGTGAGTTGGCATCGTAAAGGTTGGGTCACGTATGTGGGATTTGATCCCGACAGTTGTGAAGTCGATGACGATCTTGAAACTTGTCTTGATTGCTTCAAAGACGTGATCCTTGAAAACTTAAATGATGTAACTGTCCATGAAGATTTGGAGCAGTGGTTGCAGGGTAAGACAATGCTGGCGAAGATGTATTTCCGTGGAGCGAAGCTCTATTACTCTGTCACAGCTCCCTATGAATCGTATAAAAGCTCGAAGCGTTACCACCAAAGTCCTATTGAGCTTAGATTGGTTGAGGGCAAAGTGTTAGCTTTCCCGGTGCTGCACGGAGTTAATGAAAATGATCTCTGGTTAAATAGGGTGCGAGAGTATTTTGCCGGACAGGAGATTGCTCATGCAAGTGCTGCCTCGGGTATGGTTCTAAAAGCAGCTTTAAATGGTTTACATATTGAAAAGAAGTTACGAAGGTTATTCTTCTAAATTTAAATTCAAATTTAAAATATATAGCGTTGCATTTTGTATACCATTTGTTTTAAAAAATCGGTAATATTTTTTTGTAATGCTAAAATTTGTGTAATCATTTATGTCATATTTCTCATAAAATTTAAGATTTCAAAATTATATTTTGTTGAATTTTTTATTAATAATTGTCTATTGTTTTGGCACAAATTTATGTTAATTTGTATGATATGATGTTATATTTAAATGTTTTCATTTAAAATTATGTTTAGTTAATTTAGAATGTCTAAAATTAATAATAAAATAATAAAATAATAAAATATATTCATTTCAAAGTATTACATCGATATATATCATCAAAGGTTAATTGCATGCTTGTTTATTTTTTTCAATCATTGAATTTATCATCCTAAAAGTTCACCCAAGGAGAATGTGGCTGAAAATTTAACAAACTATCCAATGATGTTTGTAAACACCATTTGTTCGTTACTATATTTAGTTATGAAAAATCAAGGCAAACAAATTTCAACGAACAAATTTATGACAACTCATTCCAATGAGTAATTTTTTAGGATTGCATATTAGTTCAATTTTGTGAGTAGAGAGATTAGAGTTGCAAGCGCAGATATAAAGTAGCTTGAAACACAAACTAGTTTCAATAGTTTAATTTCTTCTAGTTTAATCTCATAGGTATAGTATTAGGTTTGCACACGAGTTCATTTTTATTATTGTGGCAAATTGATTCTTGACAACTTAAATATTATTATTTTATCTCCAAAATCTAATAATAAATGATAGTTTACATTTAATTTAATATATATTATTTTCCATGTTAATTTGGGATGGGCTCCCATGAGGCCCCCTGGCCCTCCCACTGCCAAGAAGAAGCAAGGAAGCTTGAATTCTTGTAACCATCGATCTAGATCCATTCCATTTAAAAGTTAGTTTTTCTTTCAAGATCTCCAACTCCAAGAGATAAATAGTGTCAATACTATTTATTATAACAATGAGTCAACCATTATAGATTCACCAATATCTCAGAACCCTCAAACCACACTGCTGAAAAGTGGATAAAGCATTATATGTATGAGACAAATTGATAGAAAACTATCATGGCTCTTTTTTTTGAGTTTCATACTGCATAGACAAGACATGGAGAGGGGGAAAATTACATAGCACCCCTTTGACCCCACAGTCAAAACCACATTTTTTACAATTATTGACCTTTGTTGACTTGGAACTAACCTCAAAATCATTTTTAAACAACAAACAACAACAAATAGGAATGTTAAAATTGACTTCATCAAAAAGATTTACCTTCAATTTACATGCAAGCTACAACATTGTATAATGCATCATACATATATTGTTGTTAAGAAAAGGGTGTTGTACACCTTGCATAAGAAATAATTATTTTAATTATCTAAAATAAATATTTATTTGTGGTGCATCTTAGATGATGTGTTTACCCCCATTAAATATTTACTTGTGTCCACTTGTAAAGTTGTATGTAATATTGGTTAGATATTTTATGTGTGGGCTGCACATGAAAAAATATTTAATATTGGGAAACTCAATACCGAAAGGTAAATATGAGCTTGATTCTATAAAATCAAGCATGTCATGTTTAGTGGTTGAGGTTGGCTAGTTAGTTGTTTGGATTGGTTGTCATTATATCGAGCTCTCTTTTAAAGAGTGCATATGCGAAGCATGGCATGAGATGTGTGGATACATGCTTGGACACATTGAGGATGCATTGGACAAGCTTCTTGTTTTAGAAGTATTCATGGAGACTATAAGTGTATTGCAATGTTTTATTGTTGAATAATATATTGAGAGTGGATGCTTTTGGAGGCTAGGTTTTTCCCTCTTGAGGGTTTTCCTAGGGTGTATCATGTGTTATGCCTTTGATCTTTGTATATGGTTATCCGTAAGCTTGCATACATGTTTTTCTCTCATATGGTTATGTAGGAAATGGTTTGATCAACCTATATTATTTTTCGAACATTTTTTTGCTGAGGAAATGTAAGTGATTGATTTGGCATCTATAGAAACCTTTTGCTAGCTCATCTAGATCTATAATATATCCTCATGTAATTGGAACATGCTTGTGGCTGTTGAGAGCATATCAAAATTGTAAACAAGAAGTATTTTGTATCAAAAATATTAATTCCTACCAATGGATTGATTTGAGTCCAAAAGGAGTTTGGACATTACCTCTTGAATACTTACCAAAGGCCTACCATTCACACCAATTTCCATCTCCCAAATCCATGTGAATTATTGATGAATTTTAGGGCTAACAATCTCCCTTTCAAGATAATAAAATTACCTATAATCTCCTCCCTTTGTACACATTCCTTCCTCCACTATCCTTTGTCAATGACACATGTTTTCCACATCCTTTCACTTACTCCTTCCACTAGTTAAAACAAAACCATCTTTTGATGTTGCATTATCATCAAACTGTTAAAAATAATACATGTTCTAGCCCATGGCACAAGGAAAAACATAAGAAAATGTTTATTATCCCAAATAATGACAACTCCTTGTCAATAATCTAAATGATTGTAGTTTCCAAAACCTGAGGGAGATGATCTTGCATTAGTTACATATCTCCTTTGTTTGCCAAGTCATTATTATCTCACCAAACTCCAATAATTATTAAGCAGGTGTGATTTGTCCCCTAAACTATCACTTTCAAGCTCATTATGAAACCTAATTTAATATTTATCTTTTTCAATCCTAAGAATTGATTTATTATTATTAAATTTAATTAACATAAATATCTATGTAAAAATATTTTTTCTTATAACATTTTTTATATAAGTAATCTAAAAAATATTTATATAATCATTAACAAAAGTTTAATTAATTAAAAAAACCTTTTCATGTAATAAAAGCATTCTCATGATAATATTCTACCAATTATTTATTTTTGTTAAAGGTTGTTTCTCATGGAAATCAAGCGTTTTAATGATAATATAATTGTGTAAGCATAAAAATCCATAATGAGCTATTATTGTAAAGTAAAATATATATTTTTAACTAATACCAAATTTCAGTTAATTAATTTGATGTAATAAAATTTAATGTAAGTTAATCTAAACTAAAATAAATGATAGTTGAATATCATAAAATATCTAAATTAATAATAAATTAGAAAATTAAATGTATAAGGATAAACGTATTCAATTTTAGGAATTATGATGAAGATATATTTGAAACAATGTAACAAGCTTAGTCCTTTAAGCATATAATATAAATAATCAAGTATTATAATTCACACTAATTTTTTTTTCTTAAATTGTGTTGTTTTGTGGGTTGATTTTCTAGTTCTAGATCAATCTTTATGACAGACATATTTGATCTCCAACGTCAGTCATGACTGAGCAAGAACCAATCAATTAAATATTAAAATTTAATAATTTTTTGATCAAATCCATGTGTGAGATTGCTTCCACATACTATTGAAATGATCTACAATAAAATATACATAAAAATGAACATACAAACATTTAGAAGATGATGGTCCCCGAGAACCCGAGTCGAACGGGTGGGGGTCACATAATCAGGGACCATCGCGGGAAGCTGGTTTTGGCTTATGCAGTTAACTTGAGCTTACAACCTTGTAACTTTGTAGAGGTGGTGGCTGCTTATCACAAGATACGTATTGCCAAGAATGTTGTAGTGGCTAACCTGGTAATCGTAAGTGATTCTAGAAATACAATCATGTTTTTGAATGGGAAGGCGAACCCTTGTTGGTCCCTTTAGGACCCCATCCTCTTGGCATGAAGTGCCATAATGAACCTTGGTATGTGTAGATTATCTCACGTGTTCAAGGTTGGCAATAAAGTGGCTGATGCTCTTGAAAATTTGATAGCCTTCACGCCAAAAAATATTATTTGGGATGATCTTTCATTAATCCCCAAGCATGTGTGAGAGTTATTATTAAATGATGAAAAAGTACTTTGATATTGCGTTCAAGCTGAACTCCTCATCAGCTTAAATCGACAGCTGGCATGGATTGTATTTAAGGAAATATTTTTATCCCACCTAGTCTTTTCATAAGTTACCTATGCCTTTGCTCATTCATTTTTCTAGGTGTTTCTACAAAATTCCTAGTGTTACTTTGTCTGAAGTGAATGTAGTTATAGGAGGTGACCTTGTCCAGGAAGAGCTTGCCTCCTATGAGGTGCTTTTTCCATGTAGATTTCCTCCTCAAGGTCTCCATGAAGAAATGTACTCTTCAGATCAATATGATGTACAACCCATCCATGTGTTGTGATTATAACTACTATGAGTTGAATTGAAGTCATCTTAGCAATTGGTGCAAAGGTTTCTATATAGTCAATGCATGTAACTTGTGAAAAACCTTTGGCAACCAAGTGTGCTTTGTATTCATCAACTGACCCATTTGCTCCAAATTTAGTTTGATATATCCATCTATATCTCACTATCTTCCTTCTCTTAGGAAATGAAGTTAAATCGAAAGTGTGATTTCGAATCAAGGAATCATATTCCTCATCCATAGCAATATCCCACTCAGGTATGCTTGATGCCTCTCTAAATGTTTGTGGATTAAAAATTGAAGCAAAGAAGGCATGTTACCCCCTAAAAATATACCTAAATCTATCTGTCATCTATTGGATTCTATACCCATGTATCTACCTTGTGTAAAGTTTTGATGTGGGTGAGTCTAGTGCGGAAATATCAACTTCCAATGCAATCCCTAAACTGGATGAAGATGAACCCTCATTATTGTTGTCACTATGAGAACTAGAAGAATAAAATACTGCACTAAGAATTTGTTGAGAATAATTTCAATCATCAGTACTATAATAAGGATTTGGTGAGGCCACAATATGTTTAGAAATGTTAAGTATACTTTCAAGAAATGTTTCTTGAAACTTAACACTTCTCTCAATAAACAACTGATGTGTGGTAGGTTGCAGTAGGTGATAGCCTTTTACACAATCTGGATATCCAACAAAGATGCAAGGTTTAGATTGTGGATCCATAGCCTTGTGATGTTCTTTTAAAATGCGTACCATGGTAGGAGAGTCAAAGACTCTGAAATAATCATTTGATGGTTTCCATCCTTTCCAAGCTTCAAATCGAGTGATACCCTTCAAGGATTTATGAGGAACTCTATGTTGAATGTAAGATGCACAGTTGATTGCTTCTACCTAGTACGATGGTGTGATGCCCTTAGAGTGAATCATACAATTAGCCATCTCTTTTAGAGATCTATTTTTTTGTTCGACAACAACATTTTTTGGGTGGGCATATTGAATCGTGTGCTGCAAATCTATCCCCTCTACTATACAAAATTGATTAAAATGGTTGTTGACATACTGACCCCCATTATCTGTTTGAAGAACTTTGATGGCTTTCCTTGACTATTTTTTGACAAGAGCTTTGAAATTTTGAAGATTCAAATACTTTTGATTTTTACCTTAGGAAGTAGACCCATGTAAAACGTGAGAAATCATTGATAAAGGTGAAAACATATCTATCCTTTGTAAGAGATGGATGGGGAAAATCCCCTTAAACATCACTACGAACAAGTTCTAAAACCTATGTTGCCCTCCATGATTTTCCTTTGTCAAATTTTCCTTTTGGATGTTTTATAACCTTTACAAAGTCTCTTAGAAAATTTAACCTTAGGTAATCCATTGACCATATTATGTTGACATAGTTGCTCAAGATAGCGGTAGTTATGATGGTCAACCCGCTCATGCCATAATTTGCTAACTTCATATGAATGAGTTAGAAGTGCTTTTGAAGAAATGTCTGTGGCAAAATTAGAGAAGGTATATAATTTGTATTGATGGTTTGCCTCCCCTATTGCTACCAAATTGTTTTAGTGCAATTCTCTTATCTCAATTGAATTTGGAGAGAAGAGTACTCTCATGCCCTTCCCTAAATGAGTTATTTGATACACTGAAAGGAGATTAGTTGATAGTGAAGGAACACTTAGAACATTTGAAAATGTTCCTCCTTCAACTTCAATAGACCCTCTCCCTTTTACCAATGCTAGAGTATCATCACCCAATGTGATTGTGGACATACTGGATGGCTCTAAGGATGAAAAAGAAACTTGTGAAGAACCCATATGATGTGAAGCACCAGAGTCTATAATCCATAATGGAGATGAAGATGTAGCAACTAAGGCTTTGCCCTTTTATTTCTCTTTGTCCATAGTATTTTCCTAAGTTGATGAAGATGCCTTGATAGAATCTAGAAGCCCTATATTATTCGTTTTGAGAATATGTGTAAGAGACTCAATTTATTTCCTCATGTATTGATGTTCATCGTGTCCAAGTCTTTTACAAAAGGCACATTTAACTTTCATTTTGGAGTTGTCAAATTTTCCTTGTATCTTAACTTCCTTATCCTTTTTAGTGTTCTTCTCTCCTTTTAAAGTTTTTTGTGTTTCATTTCCTGCAAGCAGGGCTTGAGACTTAGTAGACTTCAAAGTGCCCATTTGAATTAACTTTTCTTTCTCCCTTGTGATATCAGCAATAAAGTTATCCACTGTGGGTATTCACCATGAGGCTCCAAGAGCTTATTTAGTAGAGTAGAACGTTGAGACAAACACAAAAAAAATTGGACCTAGCTTGGAAAGTAGAGAAAGGATTAATTGATACTCTTTTATTTCAATTCCATAATATTTTAACTGTAACTTTAAAGATATAAATCTAGTGAAGAAGTCTTGTAAAGTTGTAAAACTCCTAGGACTAAGACCTAAGAGTTGATTTTCCAACTCGTGGCTTCTAAGTTCATTAGTTTTCCCAAACAGTTTGTCTAGAGCTTCCCAAACTTCGTTGGCTATTTACAAGATCTCAACATGGAATAATAATTTAGGAGATAAATTAAACATAGAAAGCAAAATTCTTGATCACAGTTATTAAAAAACTTTTCTTTATCCTTAGTTGTTGTAGGTTCTTTCTCTGTCCCCATAGTTACCTTATATAAACATTTGTTCTTAAGCACAAGAATCACTTTCATATTCCAATCATGATAATTGAAAGGTGTTAGATGTAGTATATGAACATTAGATTCCATGCTGTTAGACTTTAGATACTTGCTTTGTAGAAATACGGAAATTAAGAACTTAGAAATGCATGTAGAAGTGAAGGAAAAACACAACACATAAAAGAACTTCTCGAGGAAGTGTGAAAATAGACCACACACAATACCCCCCTTGATTATTTGTTTCCCCCTCAATTTGGCCCTTTATAGGAGTGCTTTGTAAATAGCCCAAACAAGGAAACCAATGATACTTTATAGGATGAGCACAGTATTATGTTTGTTGGATTCATCATGAAAAAAACCACTTTTTGCAAAAACAACACTCGAATCCAAGCTACCGAGAAAAAAGTTATAGTGCTTTGAAATTTTACACCTTTACACTTTAAACTTGACTGCTTGCAAAATAAATTTTCAGATATTTAGAAAATATTATTGCACCAAAAAATTAGAAGAGAGGAAAAAGTAAGGTTATTTTAAGTTCCCTAGGGTTGGAAAGAACCAAGGGCTTATTTACCATACAGACATGGGCTTATATTTGGAAAAGAAAATGCCAAACCAAGAGGAGAATCGATGATGAAAGGAGTAAAGACCTATGGGTTTTAATCACCTTGAACACGTTGAAACCTAATGTAAATTGCCTCGAAATTTACCCGCAATTTTTCAATTGAAGGTTGGGTGAGGAGATTGGTGTTTGATTTCACCGACCTTGGAGAGGTTTCGCGATGCCAAGTTGAATTAAACTTGCCTGTGAAATGTCAACACACATAGACAAACAAACAAACATAATGCAATTAGATGAGTTTATCTAAAGGCCTGAGGCTATCTTCGTCCAACTCTGATACCATGAAAGAACTTGCAATAATAGAGAATAGATAACAAACATATTGAACATAAAACTGTATGAAGTCAACCTATGAATTAGATCGACAAGAGGTACATAAATAGGTAGGAAAAAAAGCACGAAATCTCTATGAAACAAGGACATGACTCCTCATACATGGAGTGGTGGCGAGTTGCCTAGCACAAAAGTAGCATGAGGTGTCGAAAGTGAGTCGAAACCTCTAAAACTCCTAACACACACTGGCACTTAACATAGAAAGTGTCAATGGGACAACTAAGTAGGCTTAAAGCCTATGTGTATGAAATATATACACTAATAGTATATAGCTCTAAAATATGCTATCCATCCAATTTTTGATACCTACAAAAGAAGACAACAATTTAGTGGATAATTACATAATGCATTATATAACTTTAGCATAATGCATGACAAAGGCCTATGAGAAATTGTCCATCAAGGCTCTTTAAAAAACTGAATACACATAATAACAACATTGACCATTTTTTTGCATGAAACATCACCAAAAACTAACACAATACCATGTTTGAAGATGAATATGGTGAAATTCACCCACTCACATTAGGATTTTGGTATAACGATAAAGAATAACAAGACTCACTTCCTACATTCTAGTTATAGCACACATTTTGTTACCCATCTCATGGAATTCATTAAGGATTTAGGGCTGAAGGATGCTTAATATATTCTTCTTATAGTATACAAACCCCCTTTCTATAGATTATTTTGCATATCTTCAACTATTGTAGACTTAAATTCTTGGCATGACACTTTGTATTTTTTTCTTAAAGAATCTTGCATGCAGAAATCCACATGGTCTTGAAACACCAAGGCAAAATGAACTAATTTTCTTGAAATGTGTCGAAAAGCCTCTTCTTCATCAACAACAAAGAGAAAAAACCTTTGGTATTTTAATTTATGTGGTTATTAAATGTTTGATGATCATGGGAAAATATAATAGACTAATCATAAGCTCATATTCAATTTCTTGTCCCAAATAGGAAAAATTGACAAACATTGGTCTTAGGTTTAATTTTTCACCCTTTCGAGACCTTAATGTAAACTAATACAAAAATTAAAATACCAAAGTCCATTATTGAGGTAGGGAATAGCAAGACTTAGGAACATATAATAATAATTAAATTATGATGTATTTACACTATCCAATTCTTGTCATCATAAGTTTATAATAAAGATTACATCTGACAATTTATAATATTTAAAAAGTAGGAACTAATAGAGCCAAATGGTTTATTGCTGTAGGGTGTTGGTGCTAAGTAGGCTACTAGGTCCATCAACATACAACATTTAACTTTCATAGAAAAAAATGACAACGAGTTCAACTATAACTACCCAATAAATTGCCATAACATATTAGTGTTAACAATAAAATAAAAGGATCATACCATTGATCAGACTTACCACCCAAATCCTATATCCCATAGATTAAGAATCAAATACCCAATATCAAAAAACAAAGAAGTCTTATAGGCATTGAGCTAAATTATGTTTGCCCCATGAACCTTCAATAATCATTCATATATAAAGGGAAAGATGAGACTTTAGTTGGCACCAATACCTCTTTAACCTTGCATGAATCATCATCATTGGGATAGTTGGAGAAGGTTTGAATGGAACCCACTAGTAACTACACCTTCAAACCCTATTCAATCTCTTCCATTTCCTTTTTCATACACTTCTACCTCCTCCTTAAAGCATGCCGGTAGTCCAAAATACAATTGGAATAAATGTTTCTAATGCTTTATCTGCTTAATATCATCATGTAACATATAGTAACTACTCATTATGTAGAGCATTGAGGGGAATCCAAATGTTCATGAAAGATTAAAATTAATCTTGCGTTCACATATGTGGTCGGGTTCAAGAAGTAAGTTAGATGTGGTAGACCTAATTCCAACACATGGTGTGTCATCCATCTCTTTAGTAAAATCCCAAATATTGATTATATAATGGTGAAGATTAGGATTTTTGATTGCCCTCTCCACAAATGCCATAAGATGAACAATTATTTCCTCACTTGATACTTTTTGAGTTCTTTGCTACTCCTTCATTACAACTGTTGCCCTACAATTATCACCTTTTATTTGTCATGCCTCCCTAGTACTATCAACCATAAAATATGCCATATGTCCACACTTCTTCAGTGATAAACATGGATAACACCAGTAAAATTTGTTGTAACCATATACATTAATGCCACCATTATCACCTTCCACACTTATTAATTTCTCCTTACAATGTCATAGTGATAACATTTATTACACCATGCTTCTTGTCCCTTATCAATCTATCATAATTGACCATACCATCCCATTATTAGGTTATAGTGTGCTAATGTCTCTCCTTAGGGAAATTATACTTCCATTGCTTATGCATTTTATCCTCATTTTCTTTCAACCTAACTCCTTTATTTGTAGCACAATTTTCCACCAAATTTTCTTTTCCCCATATATGATTGAAAATAATATCTTCAAAGGTGGCAATGTCTGCATTTGCCTAAAAAAGAATAGTGTCTAACATCTAACTATTATAGCTTCCTCCTATCATAAAACCAATAACTAGCTTTGAGTCGTGCCCTTAACTTGAATGAATTCCCAAACACCTTCTTTAGCAAATTTCAATCCCTACAACAAAGACCTTGCTTCCACCATATTATTTATTTCGATACCAAACTAAATTTGGCGCTCACCAAATGAAAAACCACAAATACAAAGAGGTTGACCCTACTTATCCCTAAACACACACCCTCCACTAGTTATAGCCAAATTTCCTTTGGTGGCACCATTTAAGTTAAACTTGACCCACTTTGATATAGGCCAACACTAGTTTAACATTTCCTTTAGTTGGACCTTCCTCTTAGTAGCTCTATCCAACCATTAAAACCTTGGAAAATCCCTTACCCATTCTTTATCCTCACTTTTAAAGTCCCAATACTTTGTCCAACTACAAACTCCTAGTTTCTTCATAATTGACTTAGGGGCATCCAAATTCTTTCCATTGAAGATTTTCCTTTCTTTAAAACTCCTATGGTTCCTTTCCAACTAGATCTTCCAAATGATCATAGTTTGAGTGAAATCCTAAGTTAACTTGATACCCATTCTCTTGATTCTCAAGTTCCATCCTAGGAGAAAGCTTGGAACATTAGTTAGAGCCACCCATAACATCCCTTGCATACCAATACATCAATTTCACAATTATCAAACAAACTCACAATGGACAAAAATATGATCATTAGTCTCAATTTGATTTTTAGATAAAATACATCTTGACATGCTTGCCTTCCCTAGTTTTTGTAATCTATTGCAAGTGAGAGCCCTTCTATTAACCATTATGTAAAGGAATGCATTAGTCATTAGAAGCCTAAACCTCACCAAATTTTGTTTGAATTCCCTTCTAACTCTATCTATAAAAGTCAAATGATTGTATACCAAACTCATAGAAATGATACCACTGCTACTCCTATCCTATACCAAGGTATAGGATATATAAGCACCAAGGTATATCTCAACAGTTTCGACCTCTATCTTTTCCTCTTCATTTGGGATGTTAGTTGGTTATTTATGTACAACAATGGAAATGAAAGATAAAGCTCTTTCCCTTTACTTTGATATCCCAAGAGCCTCATACAATGATAAAGAAATCCTTACCTAGCTCAAGATTTTTCCAATGTCAATAGGAGTATATGTTGTAAAAGGTGTACTTGATGCTATGGTTAATTCACTTGTATCTAGAATGCAAGTCTTTACTTGGTTTGAACAAGAGGAAACCACGTTATCTCTTACTTGTTTTCTAGTTGTGTGGTTTGATGGTGTCTCTATATTACCTCCAAAATCCTTGGCATTAACGACCTTCTCCATATGAACAATAGTGCTTCTTTTTTGCACTGGATAGCTTTAGACTTTAGGCATGCACTTTTTTTTCCTATTGCTACTTTATATTCTTCCTTTTGTGTGCAACCCTCTTGATTGGGGGTTGGGTTTATCATGAACATGACATTTATTCATTTCTTAACATGTCTTTGTTATAACGACATCATCTTTACCATCTTGCTACCCCTACATCGAGACAAACCTATTCCTCAATTGATAACCACTTTGGACTTAGATTATTGCTTCATTAGTGAGGGATTTGATGTCCTCATCTAATATCTTTATCATCATGTATCTTTACTTCATAAGAGCCTTCAAATGCTCAAAATCATGTGATGGAAGCTATTTTTATGGATGATCACTAGACTCATCTTGGAATATTTCATCATTCAAATCAAGGCTATCATGATAATGCTCATCCTTTACGTGACCATATTTTTTTTCAAAATGGTAAATATTGTTATCATAATTACTCAACACCACGCTCATAATTTGGAAAATTTTCATCTCTTTTGGACCAATCAATATTTTATGGTCTATTGTGTAACCTTTTCCCTTTGTTGAAATGTGTGGATACACCCTAAGGCGACAACCCCTTCTCATTTTGTGCTATTTTATAGGATAAGTCTTTGATGGACCCCATTAGTTTATCCTATTTATCTTTAGTTGTAATAGGTTTATTCATAGAAGCCCTATCTAATTGTGACAATTTCACATTTGCTCTTTTCAATTGGGTAGCCAATGCCCTTATATTGTTTTAATATTTATGGTAGTTACATATGTTCTTTGAGTATATGATTATTTTTAACTCTTAAACAATACCTAATATTAGAATAAAAACACCGCAATATAACAAAATATATTAACTCATTAGGTTTGAGATGTTGAGGTACCTTTATCATAGTTAGTATGAATCGATTGTTGAAGTCTATCCCCATATCATTGATGGTGTTCTTGATGGTGATGAGCTTGTGGATAGTAAAATTTTGGTCAATCTTGTCCCCATATTGTATTTTGAAAACACGTCCGAACTCTTCCCATCAGGTAATGTTGTTATTTGGAAGATTCATAAACCACTCTTTCACACTTTCCTCTGGAGAGTGTACAAATAGTTTCATCAATACATTCTCATCCTCAATTTTGTGCTCATTAGTAATATTGATGAAGTACCTCAAATGTTCTTCTCCCATTATTATATTATTACCGTTAAAATTTGGATTTTTTCTATAATTTTATTTGGGATACCAAAAAAATCAAGTTGCTTGCACCGTTTTGCTCCCAAAGATTGTTTGAATGGTGCAAATATTTGAACTAATCTATGAGATGAATTTGATTTATTTTGTAAATATCCTTCTTGGTGGTTATTGAAATTGTGATTACATGGCCCAAGTACATGCAAATGATTTTACATTATGTTGTTTAGAATGGGCATAGGTTTGAGCAATTTAATCCCATTCAACCTAAATCTCTTGTCTCCTAAATATTTGATCAACTAAATCCATCTCATCATTTATTACTCTTTCTCTTTCATTCTAACATCAATTTACATCTATTGATTAGCATTGTGGAAGGGTTGATCATGTGTTGAGACCTATGAGATCCTATAGGTAAAGATTGTTGCTTGTCAATCTGGTGTACATGTATGCCTTGATTAGGCATGACAAATGTTCTCACATCTTTATTTCTAGGATAAACCCTACATGTTTTTCCAATTACTGCATTGTTTCATCTCATATCATACTCATGAACATTAATTATTTTCCTTTTGAGAAGGTTATTGGCTAAATCATCATAACTATATTGGTACTAATACCTCAAATCGACGAAGAGATTACCTCTAGTTGAGGTGCCTTTACACCTTTTGTTTCCCACGAATACATTGATTTCTTATGTTGGTTGAACTACCTCTTTGTGCAGGTTTATCTAAACACTATCTTTTTCTATTCGTGAATAGGTTAATTGATCAAGATGAAATTGAGTTAGTCCCCAATAGAGTTGCCATTGCCGAAAATGGAAAGATATTATTTTCTTAAAATATTATATTTTATCACTTCAATCAAAACTAACAACTAAAAACACATAATTGTTTATGATTTTATGTGTTTCTAAATTATGTTCTTGACAACAACACCATTTTGTTGGGTTCCAAAATTGTAGGTCCAGTTGTGAAAATAAATTCTTCACTTTTGAGGCCAAGTTTTTCATCATAAAAGTGAAAATTTCTCATGCACAAAGTATTGAGGGTTGAGGTTCAAATCAATGAGAATTGGTTTAATCTCCTCGTCTTCAAGATTAGATTAGATTAGATTCAACAAGGTGTTGGTAGATGTTTACATAAACAAATGGATAACAAAGATGGTGACAAGTGAACCCAATCTATCTTCTTGATCTCAAATATTATCATTGAATGAAGAACAATTAGCCACCATAAGGACATCTATAAAGCTGATTTGAACATCAATGCAATGGGTACGTGGTGGGGGAAACACACATTATCCATAATATAAATTACTAACAAAATTTTATAGGAGTTTCTACCCTATTATCTTGTGGAAAAGGAGTTGCACTAAACTAAAGTGTTATAAATACTGGTTTGTTCAAGTTGTTTGATTTTGTGTCAATGAAACAAATACATGCCAAATCGATGCAAATCCAAGGACTATATTTAGCCCGATCATTGTCAGAAACACATTAATTAGCCCATTAGAATTCATCCAAGAAGTGTGAAACTGAGCAAGTGTACTACCATATGTACCAAAAAACTTTCTGTTATATGGATTTGCAAGATGACCATTTAGTTGCAAAATTTTAATTGGCGAAGATGGTCTGTAGGGTAGATTTAGCAGCATGCAGACCTAACCTCTGTCCTCAAATTGAAAGGGCATAGGCTCTTAAAATTTTGTAAAATTTGAAGGTGCCATCAGTGGCTCATATTCGGGGATGCATGCCCCTTGCGGGCATGGCGAGATTCCAGATATCTGGGGAGTAGACCAAGTACGGAATCCATTAGGCCGCTCTGCAACTTCTCCTCTATGCTGCATTGGAACTCATTTTCAAACTTCACTTGGTGGCTCCAGGCCCCAAAAAATGTAGAACTAGTATTTACCCCTGTCAAACACTCTATTCTCTAGTGTTTGAACTTGGCCAATTCTGAAAACATTGGCACAATCAACCCATTTATTGGTATTGACATGAATGCACACCTTTATACTCATGATTTTGCTCCTATCATGTTCATCCATATGAATATGAACTGTGTCATTAGGTACTAACTGAAGTATATACCATAATTTGGAAAGAATATAACATATTCATGAAGTGAAGCATATTCATACATATTGTGACATGTTACCCCATCCAACTCATTGTCATGTTCCACTAAATGCTCATCCAATCAATCTAAAAATTGAAAACATTCATATTCCACTTGACCATTGACATCATATTCAGTTTGCATATCAAACTTACAACTGTCACAAACACTTTGTTGTGCGGTATGCAAACAACCCTTAGGTGCATCAAAAATAAAAAGTTCATATTCAGGGGCATCTTTGAATTGATCATGACACAAGCACACATCTAAGCATTTTGACTTAGCCACATCAAAACACTCCTTGGTGTCTTGGAAACGAAGATCATATGCATCACCAACATCCCAAAATTGCTAAATGCACTCATCTGAAGTTCAACAACATAGTCTTATACATTTTTCAAATCATTATTCAGTTCAATGTGAAATGTTTCAAAGGAAGGCTCAAATAATTCAGAATTTGTCTCTGCAACAAATCCCTCATAGTGATTGTTCAAAGCACATTCACTATTGCAATGAGTACAATAATCGATACTACCTTTCACAATGTCAATAGGAGTATCTAAAAGTTGACCATTAAGAATTGAACAAGTATGTTCATTCTCTTTCACACCAATGCACTCCTTGTTGGATGAAAACATGTCCATTTCTACAAAGAAACAAGCATATTCTATCTCACCGTTAATTTCATGAGCTAGTGGATTCACAAATAGATTTGAATCAATATCATTCCCGATGTTATGCACATCAACATCCTCTTCATGTATCACAGACATTTCCATCTTTGTTTCACATAAACAATCACAAGCAACATGAACACAATCATGTTCATTAACATCATAGTTAGCATCATCAACATCTTCATCTTTTTTGACATTGTGGTCAGGATCCAGATATTGAAGACACGAGTTTGTATCTTCAAACTCATCATCACTCACAGAGTTAGTATGCTCCATTGATAGCAAACCCAGACTACATTCTAGGTATTCATCAAATGAAATTTGTTCATTCACTTGTGAACAAGTGATTTCATCAACATTCATATCAATGCATCCTTTATGTGAAGAAAACACCTCTAGATCATTCTCATAGAAGCATTCATAATCCATAGAACAATAATCAGATTCACTCCCAACATGATCCCGATCACAAGAAAATTCATCACTACATAAAATATGCTCAAAATATTTAGAAGGAATGCTTAAAATTACATCTTGAATATCATGACCACTGATTTTCAATGAGATATCTGCAACATTTGTATTACTGTCACTGATCAAAACATGACATGGAATGACATCTTGTATCTCTTTTATTTCATTAATAAATATATCACAAGCAGAGATTTCTTGTATATCTATTTTGTCATTATACCATATATCTTTATCTTCATCACTGTTGTATTGATCCACATATATGTTGTTTGTGAGCTAATTACAACCATTATTCTCATTCAGAGAAGATGGATGTTCATTTTTTGATATACTTTTTTCAGTTATGTGCATTGTGTTCTAATTTTTCTTGATAGGACAACTATTATCTTCATTTTGAGACACCACACCTCTTATATAATCACATTGGGCTCCTTCAACAGTCTTTATCCAATCAAGTACTTGATCAAAACTATGAGGTTTAATTCTTTTAGCAAGGTACTCATCCCTAGCTCGTAGATTTTACAAAAAAAATCAATGCATATTGGATCCTTAGGTCTAAATTTTTTGGGGACCTCCAACAAGGCATTCAAAAACCTTGAAAACAAATCATATGGTGATTCTCCCTTGTGCCTCTTCATGTCAGATAATTCTTGAACAAAAGACATCTAATCAACACTGCTCAATTTTTGTTTATGTTCAACTTGGAATTCATTGTTAGGTGCATCATGTAATGATAGACCAATTGTAACAAAAAAAGCATTATCATCTTGACAATCATTTCTATTGTCTAATCCATGAATTCCATTTGCTTGAGGTGTGCTAGGATAACCAACACTTGCAGTCATGTATCCTTTCATCATTGAATATTTTAGGTTGTTTTCAATACCCATGGCAATTTGATATGCCTGATGAAGTGTTGTAGGATCTTTATCTCTTAATAATAGCTCATTTCTCATCAATTGTACCAAGGTAAACAAACAAGCACAATGCATCATTTGGTCTTATATTTTCTGGAATATCCGTTATTGCCTTTGAAAATCTTAAGTTGAAAGTCGAGACTAATTCTTCATCTTTTTGAATTTCCATGAATTTTTGTCTCATTGATCTTGGATCAATTCTTTTAGCAAACTATTCTATGAATGTTGCCATTAACTCATTTCATGAAGATATAGAACATAATGGTAAATCTTAAAACCAATCTTTGACATCTTCCCTCAGAGATTGAACAAAGAATTTCATGACAACATCTTCATGGCTTATCTCATAATCTCCCATCAAATCAAAAAACTCTTGCAGATGCTGAGATGTTGATTTTGAGCTTTTCCCTTTGAACTTTGTCAAGTGTTCCCTGACTTCATTACAAGGTTTGGGAAACCTTGAATACCATTAAAATTTAATGGTATATATCTTCCCATAGAGAAAGGCCTTCTTTGAGGACATAGCTAGAACTATAGTTCTGATTGCATTGTAGGATTTGAAAAATGTAGGAAAAAAGTCACAATAATAGTCCTGATACAAATATTTATGTGATTCATTCTTATCCTACTTACAACCATTAATACACAACTTTCTCAATTCCCTTTCTATTATTGCTAGTACTCACTGAATAAGGGAGCATAAGTTTTTCTAGGACTTTCAAACATGGTTTTCATACATTAGCTTATCCTTATTGAAAACAAAAAAAATACATGGATATGTTGCAGCTGTTGTAAATTTTCTTTCCTGATTGGAAATCTTTATAGATCTAAATTTTTTTTTCACATCTTCATCAAGTACTTTTGACAGAGTCACCACCTCTCTTTATAGAGGACTGAACTTAAAGTAGTTTGAAGTTCTTTCAACGATTAGTTTTATACTGGGTATTCTCCAACAATAGAGTCACACATAATTTTTTTAAAATATACTACAACAAAATCTCTTCCAAGTCTAAAAATTCAATATTTGAACTAGATGTTCAAACTCATCGAATTACTTGACTCTTTGCCTATATATCTGCCACTGTCCCCAATAGAGTCACCAATCTATTGGTGTTTTTTCTTGCAACCCCCAATCCTAATAAAAATCACAATGCCTAAACCAAGGGATCAAGAGGTTAAGATAGAGGTCTTGCACTATCAACACATCAGGGACAAAAAAGGCCAACGAACAAGGCTATGATAAGCCTTCTGCACTTTGAGCTCCACAAGACTCAGGAGGGTGTTCCTATTTAAAGATCTGCTTATATGATAAGACTTGCACTAAACAACACATTGCATATTTTTAACATGTGGATGGTTCTCAGATTAATGTATAAAGGGTTTTATACATTTAATTACATTTTAGGCATGATCCCTTTGCACCTTGAATCAGTATTGAGAATAGATAAATTAAGAGAAACCTTAATCTCAAATAAACAAAGGAATTACAATTAGATCATTCCCAAGAATAACCCCCGTGTCCTTTAATCTCCATGAAGACACAAAAAACCAGAAATAAGTTAAGCATGAAAATGGGAAAGATTATTAAAGTTTTTAAATGGTGATTCCTTCTAGGATTTGCACAAAAGAAATACACTAGACTAGTTCCTTGTCCATAACAGAGTCAAAATGAAATAACCCAAACACAAAACTAGTGACCATTAAACCATTATTGCAGCTCTCTTGAGAATAAATTTGTAACATTTTTA
Organism: Sequoiadendron giganteum; assembly: GCA_007115665.2. Taxonomy (NCBI): domain Eukaryota; kingdom Viridiplantae; phylum Streptophyta; class Pinopsida; order Cupressales; family Cupressaceae; genus Sequoiadendron; species Sequoiadendron giganteum. The sequence continues at coordinate 582,540,377 of CM021103.1, forward strand.
TTAATCTTGAATGCAACACAATAGATTCAACATTTAATTAAGAGCACATTTAATCCGTTCTTTAAATATGAATCCAAATACCTATTATAGCAAACGTGCAACAAAAACCATCATCATCCTTGATTACTTTAATTAAAAATATAATGCATACATTTTTAGAGACATTACAGTATTACATAGTTCATCATAATTTGCAAACTGATTTGCTTGTTCTTACAAAATGGATTACATCGTTGAAAACTGATATTTGAAAAATACCCACTCTAGAGACAATCCATGTACAATATTACAATACTCCAAGACCTAGAAAAACTAGAACCCTCATATAATGAACAAATTCTCACTTAAAAGAAAGGAGAAGAAAATAGAAAAACCCTAAAAGAAATTTGCCATTGACACATGGCACATCTGAGCTCCCTTGATCTGCAACCAAGTTGCATTTAGAAAATTCTTTTCACTCTTCATTCTCCCTCTTCAATCTTCCTTCATTTTCAATTCCCATGCAAACCTTTTACCCGCTTGTAAAAACATGTTTTCTGCCCTATTTTAACTTTGTAACTGAAAAATATTAACCTCAGGGTCAAAACCCACTTACTGGAAGTTAAAAATTCTTTTTAATCTTGCATTTTAACCTTTAAAATCTTCAATTTCCCGTTGCATTTAGTTTGACATTTTGTCAAACAATTGGAGTGCAATCCACCTTCTTGTGCATTCTGCTTGCAACTGACTCACTTTCACTTGCTCATTTCAATATAATAAGCCATTCATTCCATTTTTATCACTTGCCTCCAACAAATATATCTCCATCAGGCTAATTTTTTGCACTCAAATACTCTCCACGTGCCCAATAATACAATTTCTCAATGGCATAACATTTGAACATCCTACATACCATCTTCATTCTATAGACAATCTTTACTTTGTCTGGATACTTTACATCTTAGTGAGGCTCTCAACCATTTACTGAGAGAGACATCCATTTTCATGTTGAATAAAAACCATTGTTGTGTTGTTAAAAACTTACTTGTGTCATTTTTATTATTTCTAGACATTTAAAACATACAACAACATGCTTAAAAATGTGAATGATATGCAAAAATTAGTTTCCATGGCATGAGAAATTGTTGCAGCCAATATTTTGAAGTTGAAAATCTTTATTTTCTACCATAGAAATAATCAAAACTCCCCCCAAATCCATCTACACGTGGCAGATTTTAATTCCATCACTGCCAGACAATGCATCACAAATTCGAAACATAAAAAAATTCCTCCATGCGATGTGCAATGGTAGCATATTTTATATTTAATAAAATCTTCATTAATCACAAAGGGAAAAGCCATCGCTGTTTTAAAAATATTTAGCCTCTCAAATCAATGCCACGTGATGATGCTGCTACCATGAGATTGTCATGAGACTGCCGCGGAGTGCTTCAGCCAATCAGAAGGAAGAATTAATGTTTCTTTTTACAATAACATTTAAAAATGCATCTTATAATTTTCCCTAAATGTTGCTCACGTGTCTTTAAATGAAATCCATTGCTACCGAAGAATGCATCGGAGCTTTGAGAAGTTGGAGAGTTTCAAAACAATGATGAGCGATGAGTTGCAATTGCATTTAATAAAAACTTCCCTCACAAGCCATTGCGAGAGGCACATACATCACAGTTTTGAATGAGAGGGAGAGCCTCACAACAACGATATGTGATGTCTCAAATGTTGCCCTGCTACCGTGTTGTCGTGTTGCCATGAATAATTTGAGAATGCAAAGGTTTTCCATGAACACTATTAGCCAATAAAAACTAAGAATTAAACCCGCCCTTTTCTAATGAAACAATAATTATATATGTCCAATGAAGGCTCATCGATGCTCCCTAGTGCATCACTAGTTTGAAATTATTTCACTCCTCCAAAATGAGATGTGCGTTGTCGTGAATACTTTGCACTTTTACCTTCATTCATCTAGCCAGTAGAATTTGAGAATTAAAGGTGCTAATAGGTCACTTGTAAAGGTTGAATATTAATGCCTTAAAATAATTTTAAAAATATTTTGAAATGTTTCCAACATCAACATTTTAAAACATTGGATTTAGGCAAAAAAATAATTTTGCCTGTCGGCCAAATGGTGAAATTTCATTGCACGCAAATAGGGACCCTGGAGCCAAGATATTTTGCGAATGACTATAATCAATTATTTAAAACATGGTTTTTAAATCAAAATTTGCCCAGCAATAAAAAATTAGGTACTTCCTTTGTAGATGGGCCTGTTGGAGGTGTTCACCGCAACCGAAACATTAAAATAATGCATCATATGGACTCTATTTTTGATGAAAATGGAGCTAAAGATGTTCTAGACCAAAATAAGAAATGTGTTGCCTTAAAAATTGTGAAATTTGTAACTTTTCAGAATACCAAATTTAGCCCAGTCGCTTTCAGAAATGTATTAATTAGCCCATCATAACTCATCAAGGAAGCGTGGAAGTGTGAAATTGAGCAAGTGCACTAACATATGCACCAACACACTTTCTACTATATGTATTTTCAATATGACTTCTGAGTTGAAAAATTTTAATCGACGAAGATGGCGTCCGAGGTAGATTTAGCAAGATGCAAACCTAACCTTTGTCGTCAAACTAAAAGGGTATAGGAACTTCAAATTTTGTAAAAGTTGAAGGTGCCATGAGGACCAAAAGGAAAGCTAAAAGGATTAACAAAGTTAGCAAGAAAGATACCTCAAAAACGAGAACACCAACCAGAAGCACACTAGCATGAATCAAGAATCCAGAGGAATTATAGTCAACATTAATAAAATCACTAAAGGCTTTGCTCAAATCCCATATAGAAAAATATTGATTATTTCCAATATAAAACTTGATAATGTTCCAATTTGAAGTTTATTTGGCCAAAAAATTAGCAACCTCACTTTGTTGCCTTCTAGTATGGCTTCACTTAACAACACTAAAACCTTGAATGAGGTCGTCGATGTCTTTATTACATTCATTTAGCTACTACTATTGAAAGCGAGAGAAAACCTTATTTTGAAATGATCAATCAAAATTTAGATTCAAATTTTAAAATAATATGAGAAAAGTTCTTTAGATTAGCTTCTGAAAGAGCTTTCGAAATGGCCATATCCTCGACAAATTAATTAGATGCAATGCTAATACTATTGGAAAAGTAGAACTTAACTTTGCTATTATGGTCATGATGAACACCTCCCATGCCAACATTTCTAGGATGGTCTTTTTGAAGCTCCATCAACATTTATTTTTGCCAAGGTTAGAGGAGGATGAACGCATTTAGTAAATTGAGAATCATGATGACTATTAAAAGAAGAATAAGAGAGAGAAGCTACGAAAATTAAAAGTCTCATCAAAACTATGAATTCCCTCCAAGAACTCACTTGATAATCTTAAATCCAAAATTGTAAATTTCATTTAGATTAGCCATTATTCTACCCCAAACTTGACATAGATACCTATTAGTATAATTAAAAATCTACTGATTGGGTTTCCACCAAATATCCTAGAAAGTTAGACTATGACCAATACCATACAACAAATTAAGGGTTTTTAGCTTCAAAGAAGGGCGTATTTGATTCACAAGAAAGTCTTGGATAGGCTCATAATTATTCCATGAAATACCCATCAAATCACACCATACTGTTGAACATCCAAAATACTGAGAGAGGGGGGGAAGGGTGAATCAATATTCCATAAAACCATATTAACATCCATTTAAACATTATCTGAATTCTGATTGAATTAGCAAGAAGGAACATAAAAACAAATGAATGCAACCATACACATAAACACCAAGATTTTTATGTGGAAAAACTAGTGAGGGAAAAACTACGGTGAGGGTTAACTCAATATATTATATCCAGATACAAAATATTACAGGGTTGACTGCCAGGACTCACTGTCCTTAAAAGGTTCACAGTCTGAGTACAAAAGATGGCTAACCGCCAAGATACAATGATAGTGGTTCATTGCCAAAAGATTGAACTGATAGGATACACTTTCAGTGTGCAGGGTTTAGTTCCAATGAAGCTCAAAATATGAAGTACTGTCTCACACAGTAGTCGCTCAACAAAACTGCACTGATCCACAACTGATAAAGCATTTAGGTTCAAATCCTCACTTCGCATTTCACATGCATTCCATATATCCTCTTCCAATCCTCATCTCATTCCTCAAAACACCTTATATATATACAATCATATCTTAATCATCAATTAGGCCGGCCTAATTCGATGAAAACAAAATAATCTAAACTTTCTTTGTCGACACCATATATGATTTAAGCATTTTATCTATGTAGTGCATTATACCAAGTCAGCTAACATCCATAAATCATAACTAGTCTTCATAAAGTATTGCATACGCTGAGTCAGCAAAGACTAGAACACAATTCTCCAAACAAAAAAATAATCCTCAAAGCAAACACCTTTCAGATCTGAGAACACATTGAATTTCCCATCATACTACCAACATAGAGAGACTATCAACAAAACAACAACATACAAATGTTCACCTTAATAGAATGCAGAGTCTCCCACACAGTATTCCAAGCAAGGAACATTAGTAGAATACATAGTTGAACTCTGTCAGAGATAAATTTCTGCTCACAATTAAAGACGTCTCAAGATCCATGATATAACTGTTAGCCTATTTTTGCCTTTGGCCTGAAATAGCCTTCACTAGGTTCTCATATTAATTAAATAGTATTGTTCATGTTTGAGGGTCTTCAAGTGTATCAAAATATCTTTAAAAAAGAGAATTATTGAAGTATCTTAAGTCCAATTTATAAGGATAGTGATAGAGGACAATAGGTCTTCACCTTAAGGTTATTGCAAGGCAGTCATTTCAGCCCCTTAGGCAAAGACAGTCATAAAGAATGGACTATGGAAAAAAACCACAAAGGTAGGAATGAAGATAGGACAACACATTTGAAGGCTAAGAAGATAGTGACCTCAGGGAAGGTAGTTAGCCTATAAGGATGATATGATGATCTCTTTCAATATACAATGGGCATAGCATACATGACAAGTGCATTGACGGTCATAAGTAAGGTCAATGGCATTAAGGATTTTACTGGATAGTGCATAACAACTAAATTCAATTTGAGATCTTTGATGACTTCTTAATATAGTCACAACCTAAATATGCAACGTTGGATAATGTCAAGAGCAATTTTTTTATTATTTCCAAAGGATCAGCATGGCATTTATTTTCTACAAAAGAGATTCAATGTTGGATTTCTTGAGGATGTGCAAGGGTTATTTTAAGAGATCATTAGTCATATAGTTGAGTTGATGACAAATTCTTTTGATAATTACGTGTAGAAAAGATTATAGAAGTCTGTAATAAAGTACATAAATGCATATGGGTGATTGGAAAGCAACTACATATAAGCAAGAGGTTGGGAGGCTGTCAGAGGGACTAGTTCTTGTGCATGTACCTATTGCTACTCAACTATTCAAACATAGTTTTTCCAATCTACAAATTCCAAAAGAATTTTGAGTTTGGCATTCACTTTTTGAGGACTTCCTGTAATGAGTTGACTTGCTGAAGCAGGTTCAATGATATTGTGTTTAGAGTTTATAGAATAGAACATACCCAAGCATAATGGGTGATTGGAAAGCAACTACATATAAGCAAGAGGTTGGGAGGCTGTCAGAGGGACTAGTTCTTGTGCATGTACCTATTGCTACTCAACTATTCAAACATAGTTTTTCCAATCTACAAATTCCAAAAGAATTTTGAGTTTGGCATTCACTTTTTGAGGACTTCCTGTAATGAGTTGACTTGCTGAAGCAGGTTCAATGATATTGTGTTTAGAGTTTATAGAATAGAACATACCCAAGCATAATGGTATTTATGAAATGGAATATCTCCATCAACATTATTTTGTGCAAGCCATTCATTGTGATTTAAAGCGCACTAATATGCTTCTTCGTGAGGATATGATAGCTTGTTTAATAGACTTTGGTATTTCAAGATTGTATCCTAGAGCGATGGGGGTTCACCCACTTCGACATGTACGCTAAGGGATCCATTGGGTACATTGTCCTAAAATAGTGAATGAGTGAAGTTGTTATTAAAAAAGGAGGGGTCTACAACTATGGAATGGTTTTACTAGAGATGGTGAGTTCAATCCACAAGTACAGAGGCAAATAAGACAACAACGAATGGCTGAACTAGGAGTCAGGTAGATTGAGGTGTGAAGGATTCTCCAAGATAGGGGATAATAGTTTGGGTTTAAAAAAAATAGAAATGGCATGGTAGTGACAAGAAGATCGAGTCGTCATGAATGGGTTGACATTTGTTCTCAAATGGACTGAAATTCATGGCATGATCATCCACTTCCTCGTTGTGATCATACAGTCGGTGAACGTTTCTGACCAACAATGTGACTCACGCATGGGAATTGTTTGTGATTGACTCTTGGAACTCTTAGCAAGTGTTGAGAAACTAATTGCTTAGGTATGTGCATCAATCTCATAGTGGACTCGGTCGAGGATAGGGACACCAACGTGGGGAGCTATCAAGTGTCGAAAGAATCCAAGTTGTTGATCCCTACGGGTGTTTAGAGATGGCAGATAGTTAGGGTTTCCATTTTGCATATGTTTCGGCAAGTGTCCCAGTTGTGGAGGTGGCATAAAATGATAGCTGTTGTAGTTTGAGAAGCATTAAAATACAAGTGGAAGAATTTATTGAAAAGCATTTGTTCATGGATTGAGGAGTTCATTGTCGATCAATATCTCATCGCCTCTTTGTTAACAATTTCCCCGATTATTCTTCTTGGCCGGCAATAGTTTTGAAGGCGACTCAACATTTTGAAGAAAGGCAGAGAGTTGAGAGGAAAGATGTTGCGTGCTGTTCAAAGGATGGAGGTTGTGTTTTCTTAAGATGCATTGATCTTATAAAGAAAGAGTGTTTATATGGCACGAAATGGATGAATGATATTGTACGTAAGGTGAATATAAATAAGGATGGCTGTAGTAGTTATGAAGATTTCTCAACAATGATCAAAGCTGCTATAGGCTGGATGAAAGCTTCATGACAATATTCACGGGAAGGTTTTAATGATCTAAGTGTTATATTGATAAAAGGATGAATAACCAGTACTCTGTTTACAGAGTTTGTTAAGAAGAAGGCATACAGGTGTAATAAAGAATTCAAATATACAAACATGAGAGGATGAAATATTGTATATGCAAGTGTCCCATGATTTCATGGTGATTTTGTGTAGAATAATATGATAGATTATGATGAGCATAATAAAGTAGTGCCAACAGATGCATGTCATGAAGGACATATCAAGGTCATCAAATCTAGTCAAGCTGCAAAAAGATTGCCCTTTTCTATCAAAATAGGACAGTATCCTTGAAGGTTTCAATGACAATGAGCAAAGATAAGATATAATGCAGTGAAATAATGGGGGATAATAGCTTGAATAAGACCAAGGAAAATTAAGCAATAGTGACGTTTGAAGAGACCATCAAGAGACAAATAATAGAATGACAGATGTAGAAGACTGATGACTCATAGCTATTGGAAGTGCATTGAAGAAGCTTATCCTGTGCTTCGAAGGAATCCAAAAATCAATTCAAGTTCATTAAAATCACCTTTCCTATTTGTTTGCAAAGTAGTTTTTGAGGCAGCAAAAGGTGGCAGATAAGCAATTGTTGGAGAAAGAAGACTATAAAGAAGCTGAAAAGGTCAAAGATGACCATCTATCTATGCCAACTTAGAGCTTTTGGTGGATGCTAACAAAGAAAAGTAGTTTCAAACACCTGGGTGGCGAGGAAGTAGTTAACTTAAGGGAGGATAGTCATTTAATAGTCTTAAAGAGTCTGTTCTACTTTTTCTCCAACATAGGATAGATTAAAGTAACTTCAAACTTCATTTTTAGAGTTAGATCTTTTTATTCTCATGCTACATTGTAACTCATTTTTGGAGTTCTTTTAGCAGGAGACAACATTCTAAGTCATTTTCAGACTTGTACACAGCTGTAAGAACCTTTTTATCAATAAAATCAAGTTATTTGCCTTCTCAAATATTTGTTATTGGATGTTATTCAGTGATTGATGTTTGTTTTAGTGATTTATACACAAAATCCTTGAGCTTATGTCTCAATTCAACACTTATATGCAGAGAATAAATGTCTTGTGTAGGTTTCAAGCTGTATTGTTGATGATAAAACAGTGTGAGCTGTGAAAAAACTATATTTTCCTCCTAAAGCTGAAAAATAGACAATCTCCTTGTGAAATATTGATACATGAGCATCGAACCAACCTGAGTTGTGTATGAAAATAGATGATCACCATGTTGACATGAATGACAACATAGAAACAACCAACACAAACCATCCATACTTCATGCTCATGTTGCAAGGCTCCCAACAATCCCCCCCTTTGGAATTGATGGCAACATGCATGCCAAAAACATTTTCTAACAACTAAATACTTTGAATACTTCCCTTATGAAAACTGTTCTTCACCAAAATGTTTTTCCTCTGTCTCTTAATCTCTCCATCTCTCTATCTCTCTCTCTTTATCTCTTTATCTCTACCCCTTTGACATCAATGACAAAGGAAGGGGTCCAGAATATATGTATATACATCAAAATTTAACCAAAAGATATGAACACAAAATTGAATTAACCTGAAGAAGACCCTTTGAGACTCTCCAGGATAGCCTTCCACGATGCTTTACCTTCTTCCCATGAACCTTTTGCACTTACAAGAGTCTTGTAAAATAGCTTAAGCTTAGTTCAAGACTCTACACCATCTGCTAAAGTATTGGGTCAAAGATTAATTTTTGATAATTCACCAATACAACCAAGAGCACTGGAAGCAAAAGTATCTCTGAGTTTCATCATGTCTCTGAGTGCCCGTCCTTTGATTCTATAGAGAAAAAAGTTTGTCTAGAAGCTGCACAATATATGACCACCTCTAATTATCTTTATCTTCTACTAACCTGTAAGTATCTACCTGAGTGCTCATCCGAGACTCACTCATCCTTATTTCATTTCTTATACCTAGCGTACTGCCAGACAAATCTAGACAAAAAAAAGTAGTTCCTGTGCCTCTTCTTCACAAATTTGTACACTCTCTAATTCCTTCATCACTTAACTATGTGCATTCACACATTTTCCTTTGATATCTTCTAAATTTCCTTCAGCAAACTTGATTCCAGCAAACACTTCAAGTTCGGAGATGTAGACCTTCAACAAATCAATCATGCCACAAAGATTCTCTACAATAGAAATCGATGAATCAAAATTAGCTCCAGGAATAACCTTCTGCAATTCTTCCAAAGCTCTCTAAATATTTATCCTTTCATGCTCATGTTCAAGCTCACTTCCTTCTACAACTTCTTGCTTAACAAGACTCTTCCTTTTCTTCCCTGTTCTGGTCACGCTACCAGAGGTATCTTCTACATTTAGATTCTTAGGGCTTTCTAGAAGAATTTTAGCATAATTATCAACTTCAACCTCTGACACTTCATAATCCAATTCAGATATCCAAACTAACCTTGATTCAACTGCTTCCATGTGACATAAATCTGTAGACACAAGAAAATTTATGCTTTCGAAGTACCTTTCAACAACACTTATTGGAATCCTAGACCTTCTATTCATCTTCATCTGAAATGTTCCAACTAATGCAACAAGGGTAGTCTCTTGTGCATCCGAACTACCAAGATTTATCCTGAACTTCTTGATTTGATGGGAAATAGGCACTGAATATGACCATTCTACCCTTCTTATTACCGGTAACTCTCAAAAAGTCAAAGAGCAAACAAACAACAAGATTGCCAAACCGAAATGTATTCTTCTTACTCTCCTTGACTTCCTTTAAATTTTTCATAAGATGTATACAAAGTAATTCACACATCATAATCCATACCTCTTTTAACCATGTCAACATTAGTATGTATTGCAGTAGTAGAAACTGTAAGGTCATTGCTGGGGATACAAACTTTATGACCGATGACCATAGCAACATACCTTATTACCAGATCAACAATTGACCTTAAAACAATCTCTTTTCCTTGAAAATTCGCACCAATAACTTCAATTATCTCTTTGTCATCCATAGCCTTCTGTTTGGGAATTGGTCTGGAGAAACACAAACCAGTTACATCTCTAATAGCTTCTCTAGTAATGAAATGTGCTTCATCAATCCACAAAGATTCATCATGATTTATCCTCAACACTATTAGAATATACTTCTTCTCAAACTCAAACAAGGGAACTTTCCTCCAAACATCTAACTTCTTCTCAACTAATACTGTGTAGGCATTGTGGTTCTCTTTTAATTCACCTTCCCAAGGCATGCTCAACTGAACTAACGACATCTCTTATACCTTACCAGTTAAAAAATGCATAGATGTCTTCTGTGGGAAACACTTTCAGAGGGATGCATGAGAATGCACCAATAGACTCTTTTGACACAATCCTCAAATATTTCTTCAAATTGACTTGCAGTTTATCCACACTACTCACAACCTTTGAATTATCCATAGCAATACAAATGAAAGATTGTGCAAATAGGAATACCACTGTAAAAGCCATCAAGAAATGTATAGATATCTTGCTTCCGAAGCTCACTTCGAATCCGCTTGATTTCTTCTTCAAAATCTGAAACTTTGAATTCCTTTCTAAAATTCCTTTGCACACTTCTTCGAAAATACATAAGCCTTTAGAATTATCTTAATTTATTCCTTCCATTTGTAATAAAGCTAAGGTAGCGGAACAACTTCCTATATTAACCTTGAGAGGAGAATAATGCAAAACTTTTACAAATCTTTAATAGTTACAAAAATTTAAACACAAATAGACATAAATATCATGAATACCAAAACACAATGATTTACGTGGGGAAAACCCTTTCAGGAGAAAAACCCCACACTTCGAAAGCCGCCCAATATAGTATTCAAAAATCAAAAGATTACAATATACTTGCAGAGCAAGCTTCTCACAGGAGTATCACCACTAGAGAACAAGCGACAAACCAACCACTATGAGACTCTCAGAATACACCCCCGTCTACATACATCCCACCCGCTTATAGAAAGATTTTGGAACCTTCTAGAATTATGGTTTTACAAGGTTGTTTTTCATTTGACGTGTTAACAGAAAAACCTTGATGTGTCAATAGGAAAAAACCTTGATGTGTCAGCATGAAAAATCCTTGACGTGCCAATGGGAAAAAAATGACGTGTTAGCAAAGTTTTTTATTACGAGTGTATAGTATACTCTAGGTGTGCTATCAATGGACCATGTTTATTGTGTAAATGATCAATAATTTGCATAATTAGTCGCCAATTATCAACTTTAAGTCATATATAATTGCAAGGTTGAGACACATTTTCCCAAGAAGTCTCCGACTTGTCGAACACCTTGCAAGGACAATGGATGGGTGTCATCATCATCTCTAATTGCTAGGGGCCGAACTGCCAATAGTCTCTGAGCACCATCTGAACTTCTCTATGTTCACAGGCTTAGTTAAAGAATCAACAACATTCATTAAAGTCTCTACCTTAACCAACTTCACCCTGACATCCTCGACCATATATCTAACAAAATGATACTGTACCTTAATGTGCTTGGTCGTGGCATGAAACGTTGGGTTCTTGGCTAGACATCACACTTTGATTGTCGCAATAAATTATCACTGCACCTTGTTTTATTCTAGTATCTGAACACAATCTCTTAATCTAAATGGCTTCTTTACAAGCATGAGTAGCTGCTATATACTCTCCTTCAGTAGTGGATAAAGCAACCACAACTTGTCGCTTACTCATCCAACTAATCACACCACCAAATAAATTAAACACATAAGCACTGGTGGATCTTCTACTATCAACATCACCTACCCAGTGTGAATCCACATAACCATGAATATCAAGGGAAATCTCATCTTTAGTCATATTACTATGATAACATAAGGAATAATCTGAGGTATCGCACAAATATCTGCAGACTCTTTTAACTGCATCCCAATGAACTCTACCAAGATTAGATATATATCTTGAAAGAACTCCCACTAGTTGGGCAATGTCTGGTCTAATACAAACCATAGCATACATCAAACTTCCAACTGCACTTTGGTAAGGCACTCTTCTCATGTCTTCCATCTGTAATGGAGATGTTGGACAATCTGAAATAGATAAGTTTGTTTGAACTTAAATAGGAACACACAATGGTCTACAATTCTGCGTATCAAACCTCTATAAAATTGAATTGACATACTTACTCTGGCCAAGCCATAACATTTTGTTCACTCTATCTCTTGTAATTTCCATCCCAAGAATGCCTTTAGTTGCGTCAAGATCTTTCATTTCAAACTTAGCAACAAGTGGAGATTTCAATTCTGAAATCATACCTTTCCCTTTGTAGTGTAGGAAAATGCATACCCTTGCATTTTCACACTTGTTTGGGCCTGCCTTGTTTGATTTGTCCTTCTTTATGTGTTAATTGGCCCTATTTTTCATCCACAAGCCTTATAAACTACACATTTTTCTGGTTAATCCCGACAATCATCAAAGGGAAAATGATCATTTAATGTTTCTGTTTGTGTGTCCCTAATTTGCGGATTGGGACTAAAGTGCCACCTAGGGCGTCTTTGTCCTCCATGGGTCTTGGTACCCTAATTTTGAACACACCTAAAAAGGTCCCTTTTTGGAGTCTATGCCCCGATAATTAAGCCTCAGAAATAAGACGCCACTTGGGGCGTCTTAGTCCTCCTTGGATTATTTTCGGGATTTAATTTCAAATTATGGTAGGATTTAACTTCCTTTAATTAATATTTTCCTATATCGGCTTGGTGTGATGTAATTTCGGGATATTAAACATAGACAAGTGTAAATACAAGGTTATTTCTCTCATTTTTATCATAACAAAATATCTAAGCATCCAAGCATCCAAATATTCACTCGAGAGCATTCAAGAGCAGTTCTTCAATCATTTTGGAGCCATCATCAAGATTCAAGCATCATCATGTTTGTTTTGGAGCTAACAATTGTGATGTAGGTTTCTATAATTCAAGCTAACATTGCATTCAAGATCTATCTTATCCAAGCAAGATTCAAGATCCACATCTGTTGCAGCCCTCTCAAACATGTTTGCAACAATCTATCACAAGGGTTTGGTGAGTTGTAATATTGCATGTTGTTCATTCATCATTTCCCTCCATTATTCTATTTCATTTCAAGGTTTAATTACCAACAAAGGGTTTGACCAATGAAAACCTCCATTCACTAACATTCAACAAGTTTTCCCTCTCTTGTATGATTGTGATTGCAGATTTAGGTTGAAGACTTGAAGATCATTTGGAGTGCAAGATTGCAAAGTTGCAAAGTTGCATGACAAAGTTGCCATCTTCATGAAAACTCACCTACAAGCCAAATTCAAAAGTTTCAGAACTTGAGATCTGAGAGGAAGCAAGTGCAGACCTTGGAGCTCACGATCACATTTGGAGTTTTCAGAAATTCAGAATGGGACTAATACACGACCTTGTGCATCTTAGTCCTCCAAGGGGTATTTTTCAGAGATTCTTTGAGATTCTGTTCCGATATCCAAAGATTCCACACTTGCCCCAAAAAATAACAATGAGACTAAGACAACAGTAAGGGCATCTTAGTCCTCCCAGACATATTTTGATAGCATTTTTACATTTCTAGAATCTCCACAATTTCTCCACACTTCCCAGGTACACATACCCTAATTTGGTATAGCTTAATTTGATCATTTGCACTCATTATTTAGCTTGCTTAACTAGGTTTTGTAGGTTGAATGCTTATTTATCTTTCCAAGCATTTTCTTGGTGGTGAACCCCTTAAAGATCTAAAAGAACACATCCCCCCCTTTCTTAAGTCCTCCTAATTGAGAATTACGTCACCTTGTGAGGTTGATGGTCAATCCAACTAGGGTTCTTAGGACATATTTGAATGATTAGTGGGAATATGGAGTGAAATTTCATCACGCCATGTTTCACTTTAATTAGTTTGGTGAACTCAACTTCTTTGAGCATTCATTTTTTGATTTGGAGTGCATAAAAGTCCTAGATATAGATTGCATCCATTGCATCTTGCATTAGTGAAAGTGCATCTAGGGTTTCTTGCATGTTGCATTAGTGAAATTGCATCTAGTGTTTCTTATATTTGCATTAGTCAAAGTGCATATAGGTTGCATTTTTACTTTCTTGCATCATTTCATTTCATTGAGAAATTGAATAAGCAACCTGTAAACATTGTAGATACCCTGATTTTTTTTTTTTTTTTTGTCGAAAACCTTTGCTAGGACTAAAATGCCATTCTTGGCATCTTAGTCCCTCCTGGGGTTTTTGGCTCAGATCCTTGTTTAAGTTGATTGCTTTTTGATCCACTTTCTAGGACCTTCAAATTCCTTCAGTATGACCAAGATGCCCTTACTGGTGTCTTAGTCCTCGTTGAGTTTGAAACTGCAATTTTCAGGGTTCAAATATGCTTTTCTATTTTTATGTTTGGTGCCATTGCTTATCTGTTTCAGTGGGTTGACTTTCTATTTCATATATTTTACTAAATCTAGTTTGAAATGGTTCATTTTATGCATTGCCTCATTCCAAATTTATATTCACAACATTTCATTGCATAACATAATAAAAAAATTACCTTGTTTCAAATCTGAAAATTTTATTTAAACATTTCACTTTAGGTCATTGCATTGCACTTTCTTAACTTTTCCATGATAGCATGTTTTCTTTCAAGAAATGTGGCTTTGATATGGTTAAAAATTGATTGCATAAGTACATCCCCTCTTATGAGTTCAATTTAAATTACACCAATGAGGCCATTAAGACACATGTTAATCATCAAACCATTGACACAATCCTTAATATTACATTGTCCATTGGTGAGGATGATAGTGTAGAGAATCATAACAATCATACTTGTTCTTCTCCTGATACCTCTCCTCTTAGTGATGAAGGTATGCTAGTAAAAGAAGGTACAAGCATTGAGAGTCTTGACTATCCCTCTCCTCATACCCCTTTGAAAGACATTAGAAAACAAGAAGATGAGATCATAGCAACAATTCTAAAAATTACCTTACCTAGTTTCCATTCATCCCTTGCTTGTGAGAATATTTTGGCGAAAGAGTATGATATCATAGATAGCCATGACAATCAAAATTCCCCTTCTCCTAATATCCCTCATCGCTACAAAGATGATAGGTTGGTATTACAAGACAAACTTATTGAGAGTCTTGAGAATCTTGTCCCTCCCTTCCCTAATGCTTCCACCATTTGGAAAGTTCTATTTGGTAAGCATGAAAATCATAGTTGTCCCTCTCTTTATTCCTCCCCTACTTGTGATGAAGCTACTTTACAAAATCTAACCATGGAATGTGATGAACATCTTACAAGCTCTCCTACTAGGGTTGATAGTATGGCATAAGAGAATGAGACCTTAGAAAAAAAGGATAATCAAATAGAGCCTTCTCCTAATAAATATGAAATTCCAACCATTGATAACTCCCTTACTTGCGATGAAGTCATTTTAGAAGAACCAACATTTGAAGGTCATGAACATTTGGTTTGTAGTTCTCCTAAAAACTCTCCTCCTTTGGAATATATCATGGTGCAAGAAAATGAAAACATTGAGAATAGTGATTCCTTAGATGAAGATGATGAAGTAACATTAGATTCCTCTTGACTAAGAGATCATGAAAATAACGATAAGTCTTCTGAGGTTACACACATTAGATATCCCTTGGAATACTCTCTCAAGCCTAAACTTATCATTTATCCACCCTCTCACAAACTACTAGTTCAAGACAAACCTATCCTTACCCTCGAACCACCCAAGAACAATGTTTCACATCAACAAAGTTATAATATTGTTGCTCGTACATACAACACTAGGAACAATCCGCAACCAAGACAAACACCTTCAACATCCCTCACATTGCCTAATCCTATCCTACCAAATCTTATCTTACCACATCCTCGCAAAAAGGAGTATGATCTTGTTAAACAACTAAAGAATAATCCTACTAAGATATGATTGTGGGACCTTATTCAAGCCTCCCCTTACTACCATAACATGATTCAAAATGCCTTACAACAAGTTCCTATCCCTTCTTATACACAACCAAATGACATAGTAGTAATGATTCAAGGAATAAATGTTGACGTTGTTTTCCACCAAAGTGAACTCCTTGCTTTGGAAGTGCAAAAACAATATGATGCTTTCATGATCATAGCTCAATACGATACCATAGGGATAAAGTGAAACCTCTTTGACAATGGCTCAGTCTTAAATGTGTGTAGTGCAAGCCTTTTGGATAAGTTTGGTGTCGATAAATAAAAAATTCAATCCGATTCTTTATCTATTAAGGGATTTGACCATGTCGGAAAACAAGCACTTGGTGTGATCACTTTGCCTATTATAGGTTGAAAGGCTACCTTACAAATCTCGATCCATGTTATCCCTGTGTATATTTCATAAAATCTTCTTTTAGGAAGACCATGGATTCATGAGATGCATGTAGTGCCTTCTACCCTTCATCGTAAAATGAAATATCTCTACAACAACAAAGTATACACATTGGATGCTGATAATGAGCCTTACAGTGTTTTACAACTTGAGAAAAATAAGGAAAATCCTTTGAAAACATTAACACCAACTACACAAGTGGAACCCGTGCAACAAAAAGACAAATAAGAGCACATTGAGGAGGTCACGAAGCTATTAGACGATGATTGGGGTTCCTTGGATTTCACATCTAGCTTTGATGGGAAACCGAAGATCATAATAAAGAAGCATGAAAAATAAAAAGCGGTAGTGTCAACACAAAATTCAGAAGATCCTTTGAAAGCATCCACCTCAACCACTTTAGAAGACAAGGAAAATTGCACAACAAACTTTGACAAACTTAATCATGAACGACCACCGAATCCAAAAGAGATGAATAAACTTTATGGAAAAAGGTTATGAGCTTATGAAACAATTGGGCTATAGTGCAAAAGGATGTGGTGCTAGAGAATAAGGTATTTGTGTCCCCATAGAGCCTCACATGCGAGAAAAGACTAGTGGTCTTGGTTATTGTCCTTGAAAAGAGACAAACAAGCCTTCACTTAACATCAACATTCTTACTAAAGATTCCTCTAAACCAAATTTAATAGTAATGCATCCTGAATTGATAGACACTAGTGGTCTTGATTCTTATCATTTGAAAGAAACAAAAAAGTCCTTGCATAACATTAATATTATCACGCGAAACACTAGTGATTTGAATTCGTTAGATTTTACACCCTCTTGTGAAGGAGAGAAAAAAATATCACAATCTAAAGAGTCTTGCATAGGTATGACACCTTGTTCTAAGCAAGAGAAATCTTTGACGCAAAATAAAGCAACATCCTCTACTTTTGACCAAGAGAGTATCTTGACGAGACTCCTCCAAGTTCGTTTGATCTTTGTCCCCCCTAGGACACGAAAATCTTTTTATTACAAGACTTCATTTTGTGCATATCATAGAGTTCATGGTCATTCTACTAATGAATGTAAGGCTTTGAGAAACAAAATTCAACATCTTAAGGACTGTGGTGCTCTTGCTTGGGTTGAAGCACCTAGTTCCTCTTTTGGCTCATCCTTGTCTTGCACTAAGTGGGGGAAAGGGGTTAAATAGCTTTGTCCTTGTATTTCACTTGTCGTTGTCTCTTTGGCTAGTTGACCACCTTTCATATACATATAAGAGCAAGCTTGGTATGTGCATGACGTGCCTTAATTTGGCTCACATGCTATATTTTGGGGGCAACCCCTTCCATCCTATTACATGACGTAGCTTATTAGAAACATATGGCATAGGGCTTTCTGAATAAGCTCTCCTGTCTTCTTCTACTTTAAAGCAATTGCTCACAACAATGGTGTTAGCAACCGCTTTAAAGTGGGGGCATACATCGACACTCATGTTTCATTGTGCAATTTTCTTTCTTCCTACGATGCGTCCTTTTCTTGGTGGTGTCATTGGGTTTGATTTCCTCTGAGAGTGATATTTCTTTGACTTGTCCTCTCTTGGAAACATTTAGCACAATGTTCCCTAAGATGAGACCTTGCACGAACTAAGTAAAATCCCTTTGATCATCTCTCTTTCTTGTTGTGTTGCGTCTTGTGCCTTATTAAAGTCATGGAGGTATGGCTTTGATATGGTTTATTGGGGCTCATCTAGTGAACAATTAGCTTCACTAGCCCTTGTGAGCGTGCATTTCTTTTTGTCCTTATCATAGTCATGGGGGTATGACGTTGATATGGACTTCCTGGGGCTCACCTAGTGGACAATGCGTTCCACTTGTAAACCTTTTTGGATAAATAGCCTAGACCCGGTCCACTGCATTGGACGGCCTGTCAAAGCTTGTTCCGTTGAATTTTTCTTATTCCTTTTTCTTTTCTTTGATGGTGTATGTTTGTGATCTGATTATGGCTTCATATATCATTTGCTAGTGCGTGTTCCTTTGTGCCTATGTTGGTTTGCCATAGGATCTTGATCCTGGGGGCTTGATCATCCCTCTTGATTCTTGTTATCCTATCTTACTAGCATTTGTACATTTGAACCCCTCTTGATTCATCCTTCTTTATGTCTTAATTGGCCCTATTTTTCATCCACAAGCCTAATAAACTACATATTTTTCTATTTATTCCTGACAAGCATCAAAGGGAAAATGATCATTTAATGTTTTTGTCTGTGTGTCCTTGATTTGTGGACTGGGACTAAAATGCCACCTAGTGTGTCTTTGTCCTCCATGGGTTTTGGGACCTTGATTTTGAACACACCTAAAAAGGTCCCTTTTTGGAGTCTGTGCCCCAAGAATTGAGCCTCAGGACGCCACCTTGGGTGTCTTAGTCCTCCTTGGCTTATTTTCAGGATTTAATTTAAAATTCCGAGGAGGTTTAACTTCCTTTAAGTAATATTTGCCTATGTCGGCTTGGTGTGATGTAGTTTCAAGATAGTAAACATAGACAAGTATAAATACAAGGTTCCTTCTCTCATTTTTATCATAACAAAATATCTAAGCATCCAAATAGTCACTCGAGCATTCAAGAGAAGTTCTTCAAGCATTTTGGAGCCATCATTAAGATTCAAGCATCATCATGTCTGTTCTGGAGCTAACAATTATGATGTAAGTTTCTATAATTCAAGCTAACATTGCATTCAAGATCTATCTTATCCAAGCAAGATTGAATATTCACATCGATTGCAGCCCTCTCAAGCATATTTGCAACGTTTTATCACAAGGGTTTGGTGAGTTGTAACATTGCATGTTGTTCATTAATCATTTCCTTGCATTATTCTATTTCATTTCAAGGTTTAATTACCAACAAGGGGTTTGACCAAGGAAAACCCCCATTCACTAACATTCAACAAGTTTTCCCTCTCTTGTATGCTTGTGATTGCAGATTTAGGTTGAAGACTTGAAGATCATTTGGAGTGCAAGATTGCAAAGTTGCAAAGTTGCATGACAAAGTTGCCATCTGCACGGAAACTCGCCTACAGGCCAAATTTGGAAGTTTCAGAATTTGAGATCTGAGAGGAAGAAAGTGCAAACCTTGGAGCTCAAGATCACATTTAGAGTTTTCAGAAATTCTGAATTAGACTAATACGTGACCTTGGGCGTCTTAGTCTTCCAAGTATTTTTTTAGATATTCTATTTCGAGATCCGAAGATTCTGCACTTGCCCCGAAAAACAATCGTAGGACTAAGACAACAGTAAGGGCGTCTTAGTCCCCCTAGACATATTTTGACAACATTTTTAGCTTTCTAGAATCCTCACAACATCTCCAGACTTCCCAAGTACACATACCATAACTTGGTGTAGCTTAATATCATCATTTGCACTCATTTAGCTTGCATAACTAGGGTTTATAGGTTGAGGATAGTAATCTTCAATCCATCCAAGAGATTCAACTAGAAGGGCTCACATATCACATCTTGTATTAGTACCTGAACAATAGGAAAAAGGACCCAAAGGTCCCTAAAGAGGTCTGTTGCTGTTGCCGAAGGCCAAGTTTCAATGGGATCTACCGCCAAGGAATTTGAATCTACTAGTTCCACCCATACAAAGAGGAGACAAGCCCATGACCTAGGCAGACCCGGTGCATCTAGCAGAGGAGAGGAAGAAGCGGAGTCTGCTCCACCAAGATATTCGGCTTTAGTAGCCCATGTAAGTTTGGCTCTCCCTCTTCTTTCTGCCTCTGCATCTTTAGTAGTTCCTCCACCCTCGATTGTAGAAGAGATTCATGCTCCGCAAATTCTGATCTCTTCATTCTGAACGAACGCACGACTATATTCAACAATGAACCTTGTGAATAAACCCTGTGTGCCAAGTTAGCATCATCCACGTCGACCACAATTGATTCCTTAATTGCCCTATCAAAGGCCCCCATTGAAAATACTGATGTGTCTATATTTTCAGTTTCACTAAACCCATCCGCTTCTGGGAAAATGTCTCTCTTTTCGTCCAGTTCGCCTTTTACTCCTATGGGTGTTCCCCCCTCTCAGTCCGCATATGGAATCCTGCCTTTTTCCATGATAACACTACTCTTCGCCTCTCTACAATCTCATACAGTCGAGGCTTCTCCTTTTGTCACCATTTTTAGTCTCCCTTAAGGTGCTTCTATTGTTGTACAATGTATTGATACCCCATAGAGTCTCCAAGGCCATTTGGATGTGATGAAGTTGATCCGATAGGCTAGAAAATAGAAATTACATAGAAAACTCGCGGTGCAACCAACTACTCAGAAGATTGAGGCTTGTTTCAACGAAGAGAGGATTTCCTTGTTGATTGCTACCATGAAGCCTCTAACATCCAAGCTTGAAGGAGAAATGTAGATGGAAGACTACGACATTAGATTTGTGGGCCTTGATTTAATTGAGACTCTCCCATGCAATAGAGTGGTTTTGACTAAAGGCACTAAGAAAGTAGTCTACATTGATTATGAGAAGCTCGAAAAAAGATTGAAGAAGCACAAGGCAAAGTTAGAAAATATAAAAGAAATGGTGAAGACCCTGCATACAAAAATCAAGGGCAACGATGTAGAGATGGCTCGCATAAGGTAGTTAGAGAGTCAACAGGGGGAAGCAACTAAGTTGCTCCAAGAGGCCCAAAGTGACCAGAATCAACTTAATGTTGAGATGGAAAAGTTAAAGGGTGAGGTTACTGCTGAACGTGAGACAAATGCAAAATATCAATGCATCTAGGAAAGGATGGACAAATATCTGACTAGAGTAAACGGTGTTTCCGATGCGTTGTAGAAGGAATTGGATAGCGTTCGATCTCAGGCTTCCCATAATCTCGAAAAGGCCCATGTAGAAATAGAAATGGCAAAACAAGAGGAGCAGGCGGTTGAGTCTATTTTGCAAACTTGTGACGAAGAGGTCAGAAAGTTGAACTTCGAGCTAACAAACGCTCTGTGGAAGAAGAGCCATTTGGAGGAGAACATGAAAGTAAGGGAATCTCAATTACATCAATAATTGATTGTGGTACAAGGATTCAATATCCTCTTAATTTTGAAAAGATTGATATCCATGCAATGAGAAAGGATCATAGTTGCAGTTGCTTCCCTGAAGCCAGTCTTCCAGTTTTTGAGGGATGCTCGAGAATTGAACGAGAAGGTTAGCTTAGTGGCTGGCCAAATTCTGTAAATTTATGTTCCCTGGGCCATGGAATCAGAGAACCTAATCGCCAAGTTTTGTAAGGCCACTGAATAAGCTTTAGGAGATGCAGGATATCTTGATCAAAAGGCCGCCTCAAGGAAAGCAATCGAATTTATCAACTGCCACAAGGTCGCTTCGGAAAGCAAAGATTGCTAGGCAGTGTTGAATAGGAAGGTCAATGAGATCAAGAAGGAGTTGAATATTTTGCTTGATTCCAGATTACCCACCTTTTTCTCACCAGATGGAGGAGTGCTATCAATTGAGCAAATCATGGATGGAATCAGACTGAAAATCCAGACTTCCACAACAGTCCCAGGTCTAAGCTCATCGCCCACTATTGAGGAAATCGAAAAAGAGATCCTTCTCATTTCTTGGCTTTATTATCACATTGGGGTTGTTTCATCAAGGTGGGGAGCAGTTTATTTCAAGGAAGTCCTCGAGTTGGATCAAGCATACGAGATTCTATGCACCCTCATCCGACCAATTGATTTGGATTGGGAAGTTCAACACTCAACCTTCCTCAAACTCCAGGGATTACCAGAGTTCTAGGTTCGTGCCTCCGTAAGCGAAGGGCCCTTGTGAGTTGCCAGAACTATATAGGAATTTTTCCTTTAATCTTTTTGGTTTTTAGACCTTACTCTTTTTTCGACTTTAGGATGAATCCGCACCGAAAAAACAAAGATTTCTCTTGCATAAAGGCGCACAATGCACCACATGGTTGTTGCGTTGCTTTATTTACATATTGTTTTCCTTTCGGGCGTAAGCCGAGGCACGTGTCATTTTGGCGGGGATTTTCTTCGAAGCTATTCTCATAAATATGAGATTCCCTGCTCACTCGACATGTCATCTATTCACTTCGTGCAGTTTGTAGTTTTGCGGAGTTTTCTCTTGAGGTGGAGTTTTTTCAGGAACATGGTGGGTTTTTTGCTTTCGGGATAGAACCTCCGAGTGGGCATCACTGACCTCTATGGTTGATCGATCAGATTTTTGCCAATCTGTGTTAAAATCCGATTGTTTTCTAACAAGT
This sequence comes from Sequoiadendron giganteum, assembly GCA_007115665.2. NCBI lineage: Eukaryota > Viridiplantae > Streptophyta > Pinopsida > Cupressales > Cupressaceae > Sequoiadendron > Sequoiadendron giganteum. The sequence goes on from CM021103.1 coordinate 582,563,105, forward strand.
AGCTTCATTAAAATATCTAAGGCCATGAATAAAGCAGTTGGGACTCAATGAGTGATGATTGTCGTGATCTAATCAAGATCTAAGATTGGATAATGGGCTATACTGATCAAGCATCTAACAGTCTCTGCTTTTGGAATGTTTGCGGTATTACTCTCTTCTTCTAGTTATAAATAGAGGTTGACAACATAACTAAAGGAGACGGAAAAATTGCTTCAAAAATATTTTTGAAGGATATAGATCTATTAGGGAGTTTAAAGTTTCTTAGAAGTAGAAGGTTTTACAAAACACTGTTATTCTTTGGCATGTTATATTTTAATTCAAACTTTCATCAAATTGGCATCTGACCTTTATTTTCCAGTTCATATATTATTGAAGTTCGATCTATTTGGGATAAATCTTTGAATTTGTGCATGCTATGGTCTTTGTCAAGTTTCTCTTTTATATTTCATTCATGTTAAAAATATTATGTTAAGTTTCCTTTGCTAGTGTGGATAGCTAATTTTCATGTTGTTAGGCTTCTATGTTGAATGCTAGCTTTCGGAGATTGGATTATGTCTATTGAACTTTTTCATTGTTTGTAAAATGTGCCATTTTTCGTATTATGCTATGAGGGGAAAAGGGTTCTGTGAGTTTTTGGACATTTCTATTAATCTTTAGTTTTCATATGTCTTGATTAGAAGAAAAATGGGTGTGCTCTACATAGAACATCACTCTTTTTCCAACCAACATTCAATTATGTCCTAAGAACCCTAATAGGATTGACTATCGACCCCTCAAGGTGAGTCAATACACAATTATGAGGACTTAGGAGGGGGTGTTCTTTTAGATATAAGGGGTTCACCACCATGGAAATGCTTGGAAAAGACAATATTTGAAAACACACTATGATATGCAAAACACCTAAAATGAGCTAAATGAGAGATGTAAATGCTGAAAATGAGCAACTCCAAGTTAGGATATGTGTATCTAGGAAGCCTGGAGATGCAATTAGGATTTTGGAAATGTAAACAGTCTGCCAAAATATGCCTTGAAGGACTAAGATGCCCAAGATGGCGTTTTAGTCCAACTGCTGGTTTTTGGGGAAAAAACAATATCTTTCGGATGCGAAAACAAAATCCTAAAGAATCTCTGAAAGATATGCTATGGAGGAATAAGACACCCAAGATGGTGTTTTAGTCTTGCTCTAAATTTTTGAAAAGCCTGAATGTGGTCTTGAGCTCTCAGATTTGCAATTGCTTCTTTCTGAATCTTAGGTTCTGAAACAATTGTATTTGACCTGTAGGTGAGTTTCCGTGAAGATGACAACCTTGCAATGCAACTTTGCAACTTTGAAAACTTTGCAATCCAGGTGATCTCCATGTCATCAACCTAGATTTGCAAACACAAATGGACAAGATGGAAAAGCTTGTTGATTGTTAGTGAATGGGGGTTTACCGTGGTCAAACCCCTTGTTGGTAATTAAACCTTGAAATGAAATAGAAATAGAAATGATGGAGATGGTGAATGAACAATATGCAATGCTACAACTCACTAAATCCTTGTAATAGCTCCAAACTTGTGTGAAATGGATGCAATGGATATGGATCTTGAAATGCTTGATAGACCTTGAATTGCGTACTTCTCGAATCTAGGGATCTCTATTCCTTGTGGCAAGGGAGTGTGAAGGATGTAAAGAGATAATGGGTTACTACGAACATAGTGGGAGGGGGATCCATATTGATTTTGGTTAATGGTGGATATTTGCTGTTGCATATTAGTTATAGTGTGAAAGAGTTTTGTCATGAGAGGGTCATTGTAAGTTCTATGAGGTGGAATTGAGAGAGGTGAAGGGGTGAAAGCGGCGGAAGGAGAAGTGGTGGGAATAGTGAGGGATGCTAGTGGAGATGGTGAGGGGAGGTACTGCATTACCAGCCTGTTGCATAGTGGTTGTCACACTAGGAGGTGTATAGGTCAGAATAGAAGCAACAGTTGAGGGGGGAGGAGTAGAAGGTCCTCCTTGGCTAGGCATAGGATTTGGTGAGTAAGATGTCTTAGGTGCATGTTTTTCATAGATTTCTGCAATCCGCGTCATGACACGTAAGCCATCATCACGATCAAGGAAACGATGTAGGTGCTGAATGGCAGGGATAGCAGTTCCGAATATGGGTTCAAAGCTGACTTCATGTTGATAATCAATGAGATTAGGATGGATATGGAAAATTTTATCATGTGGGAGGTCATTATTATCACTAGATGTGTCATCTAGGTGCAAGGAATTACTAAGGATAGTTTCTAGGCCTAATGCACCATTGTCAATACTAAGAGTTGAAGTTGGAGGAATGCCAAGATCTACAACAAGGGTGTTGTTGGTAGATGCCATGGTCCTAGAACTTCGTCTCACAATTGTATTGGCAAAGGAACACTAAATGCTCAGACACGGTTCCCTAAGGCAAGGTAAGCAAAGGTGACAAAAGGGCTTGTAACTAGGATTTTGGAACAAAACAGAGCAAGGTAAAACTAGAAAGCTGTAAGATAGAAAATACTGGCAAATTTCTGGGAATTTGATAGAAAACAGTGCCAAAGGACTAGGTCGCCTAGCGTGGCGACTTAGTCCTAGTAGTGTTGTTTTTGTAAAATTCTTGAATTTTTGGCTAATTTTTATGGTTTTTCTGATATTTAAGTGCAAACAGAAATTGGAAATGCAATATTTTTTTGTGTTTTCTTATTAAAAATGTAATACAAAGTGCAGATTTATCATTAATTTTCACTAAATGCGCTTTTTTGACTAACCCTAGGATGCAAACAATACAAGATTTCAATGCAACACAAGCTATCTCTAAGATGAAATGCAAAGAAAATTAGAAAGTTAGCTAATTGTCTACGGTTGGGTTCACCAAAATGAACCACCAAAAATGTATCTCTAGACCTAGGGCAAAAGGATTCTCGTGGCTAGGCTCTTAGGGTTTTTCACCCTAGGAGCACTTGGTGAGAGAATTGCACTATTGTCCTAGGTGGATATAGGGGTTTTTGGCGGTTGCGTTCAAACAACGAAGGTTTATTGATGAAGGTTTTGATAAGTGTGTGTGATGTGTGGCTAGAACTAAAAGTAAAATTATACTAATCTAAATGTATGCAAATGTAAATATATCAAAACTAAATTAATGCAAAGCTACTCTAGAATGACCTAAATGTGAATTTTTTGGAAAATAACAAAGGCGGACAAAAGATGTTTATCTGGTAAAGTGATGTTGCAAATGAATGCTCTCAGGAACCTCTGGAAAATACCTGGAAATATTAGGACACGTATGCCAAGTGGGGTGACCTAGTCCTCCAATCGGGAAACTTTTCCAAAACAAGTTTCAAGGAAATGGGTGCCCAAAAATGCAGAAAACTTTTTTCGGGCCTAACACGGGGACAAGGTCGCCAATAGGGTGACCTAGTTCTCTTGTAGTTTTTTGAGGAATTAGGCTTTGATTTTGTGGGTCAAGGATGATGTTTCCCTTTTCTACAACAATTTGTGACAGGAACTCTCGAAAGTGCCCTGTAGGTTGTCTTCCTGCTCCTTCTAGGGTTTGAGGCTTGGATGCGACTTGAGGAGAATGTTGGTACTTCTTGCGACACTTTGTACTTCACCAAATTTGCATCAAAACCTCCAATCACATGCAAAGACAAAGAGAGTATTGGGGTTAGGAAATAGGGGTTTGCCTAAGTCAAACTCCTTTGTAGGTGTTTAAACCCAAATGAGATTAAAGCAAAGGAATGTCAGATTGAGGGAAACTTAATGGAAATGCTTACCAAACCTTTGTTGTTGATGGTCTGTAACATGCAAGAGCAACTGCAATGGAGATAGCTTGTAAACCCTAATGCTTGTTTGCTTGCTTGTGAAGTCTTGGTTGCTTGAGCACTTGAGAAGAGAGAGATGCAAAAATGAGCTTGGGAGATGCAAAATAAGGATGAAAACCCTTATTTGTACATGTGAAACCCTAATTTTCCTGAAATGCAACCTAATAGGCTGAGCCTAGGGTTTAGGAGGCAAGATTCCTGTTGAATTTTATTTAAAATTTGAATTTTATGGCTAAAGGGACTAGGTTGCCCAAAGTGGCGACCTAGTCCACTTGGGCACATTTTAGTGGTGGTCGAGAATTGATTTGTGTTTATTGAATTTAATCAGTTCTGCCTCCCAAAACACACTTATGTCAGGGCTAAGATGCATTAAAGGGGCAAATTAACATAGAAAAAGGGTTAATTTAGGGGTGATAAGCCTAGATAAGTGTGAAAATGCAACACAACAATTTACAACACTTTGTCTTAAGGCTTAGAAAGGTGTAAGAGTGTATTATTTAGGTGAATTATGTTGAAAGGGTTTTAGAAAAGTGAGGAAATGCGTTACAACACTTCACAACACCTTTGTAAAACATTGGTAGGTTATTGATGAATTGGAAGCTTACAAGGCTGAATCAAGGTAAACAAGGCCCAAATCTAGTGGAAAAGGCCGAAATGAGTGAAAAAGTGCCAAGGTATACACTTTTTGGCTACAAAACACCCATGTTTAGAGATGTTCCACTCAAGGACAACCCTAGAGATCTCAATGTAAAGGAGATTGAAATCTTGTAATAAGGTTGTCCTAGGGGTTGAATAATATATTATGAGGGGTTCACCACCAAGTTTAGATTTGGAAAAGACAATACAATGCAAGTTTAAAAAAAAAACCCTAATCGTATACAAGCTAACACTAAATGACTTAAAAAGAAATAAAATACAATAGAAAGCTATAAAATTGGAAGTGTGCACTTGGGAGATTGAAGAAAGAAAAATGGAGGTCTTGGTTACTAAAGAATCTATTGTTGATGTTGACTACGACTCATTCGCCATGCTAGTCGAATCAGTCCAATTTTTGGGAAAATGTGCAGATACAGGTTTTAGCCAGAAGGGTGTCAAGATCTGTAAAAATCTCTGTTAGGCCTATATAATGGGACTCATTCGCCACTTGTGGCAAAGCAGCCCTTTTCTTCTTTTTTGGAAGGTCAGGATCTGATTCAGTGTCTCTCAGTTTGCTTTGCTCTTTTTAACTAGGTCCGAAACTGCAAATTTCCACCTGTAGGTCTTCTCCAAGCTTCTCTTAGACTTGACGACAACTTTGACAATTTTAGGGATTTGAAAACTTTTCTGCAACTTTGCTTCTTGAAAAATTTGCAACTTAGCCCTACAAATTACACACAAGAAGAGGGAAAAATGTCGTGGGGTTAGAGAATAGGGGTTTGCCTTGGTCAAACCCCTTGTTAATTAAACCTTCAAATGAAAGCAAATATGAATAGAGAATGATGAATGAACAAATAACATTGTTGCAACTCACCAAACCCTAGAAATAAGGTGCTACAAACATGTAAGTAATGACTCCAATGGATGTAGACTTGGAATCTTTCTTGATGTTGATATATCTTTGAATGAAACACTTGCTTGAATCACAAACCCTACATCACAATTGTTAGCTCTAAAAAAATATGCTGCAATCCATCTGTGACATGATGATTGGCACTTGAATAATGCTTTAGAATGCTTGATAATCTACCCTTGAAATGCCTTGAATTCTCATGTAACCTAAAATTTTCTATATGCATGAATAGTTGAATGCTTGGGGATGAAAATAAGAGAGAACCTTGTATTTATACTCAATTATGCAAGAATTCCTGGAATTACAACACTACAAGCCGACATCAGATCTAGGAGAATAAAATCCCACTAAAAATTTGAACTAAATTTTTATTTGGTCACATAGGACTCATTCGTCCAAGGTGGTGAATGAGTCCACCCAGGCCTAATGTATGGGACCAAAAATGAAAAGTGCTTAGAAATATGTGAAACCTACATTCGGGCGAAAAAGACCTAGGTGGGACTCATTCGCCCAAGCTGGCGAATGAGTCATAGAGACTAAAGTTGGGCCACACAAGCCATGCACACTTGAATTATGATTGGTCAATGATTGGTGTTGGGATTATTCTCGAAAAGATGCAATGAATGAGGCTTGTGGATGCAATATAGGGCCAATTAAAGCATAAGAAAGCCCAATTATTAATGACATGTTTAGAGAAATGTGCAAGTGTGTTACAACAATTTACAACACTCGAAATAAGGCAAGATTAAGATTGATTATGTTTAAGATTATGCTTAGCTATTTGATAAAACCATAGAAAAGTGTGAAAGTGTGTTACAACACTTCACAACACTTTTGCAAGGCACTATTAAAATAGATTAGGTCACAATGGACCAAGACCTAATGTGAATGTGTTATCCACATTACAACATCAAATCAAGGCAACATTAAGCCAAAATCACAACAAGGGCCCAAAAAAGCTAGAAAAAGTAGAATGGTTACTTTTTTGGTGAATCCAATTTCTATTATCTTTTATTACAATGTATGACCTTGAAAATTAATTAGGTGAATGTAAAGATGAAATTCCTTCATGGTGGTTTATCAAAAGAGATTTATATGACCTAACTAGTGTACTATATTGAGAAAGGTAAATATAATTTGGTTTGTAAGTTAAAAAATTATTTGGTTGGTCTTAATCATTCTTCTAGGATGTGGTACCAAAAGTTTTATTCTTTTGTATTGAGTTTGAAATTTTAGAGAAACAAATTGGATCATTGCATTTATTATAAGATGGATAATGGTTGTATTCTCATTATTCAATTATATGTTGGTGACATGTTATTTTTCGTAATGGAAAAATTAATTTGTGATTTGAAGTGTTAGCTTTCAACTTAGTTTGAGATGAAGGACTTAGGTGTAGCAAAGTACATCTTGGGGATGTATATTTGAAGAGAGTAAATATAAAACTTTGGTTGGGTTAGAGTAAGTGTGTGAAATCTGTTGGAAGTTTGGAGATGTTGGAAGCTTGAGTTGTTTGTGAGTTGCTTGGGTGTTGTCATTGATGTCAACCCCTTGTATATAGAGAGTGTTAGAATGCTAATAGTACTGATGATGTGCTAGGAATTTTTGGTATTGATGTCAACACATGCTAGTGTTTTCAATAATGTCCCACTTCAATATACTTGCAGAGGTTATTGGTCCGACTTGCGTTTGGAAACATTGTTGTAGTTGGAAAGTGTTGCGTGTTGCAGATGTTGTAGATGCGTTTTAGAGATGTTAGTAATGTTGCTAATGAAGTTGGTTCACTTGGTTTCCAAGTGCTTTTGAGAAAATTTAAATAAAAGAGAGTTTGGTATGAGAGAGTTGTATTCAGTGTTTTGTTTCACATTTCTTCAATATTGAAGATATGCTCATGTGGCTTGAACGTGATGATAAAAGGTGTTCAAAGGTCGCAAATCCTTAGTTTTAGGTTCTGGATCAAACTATAGTGGAAGATGTATCTGACATTATGTATGTCTAGTGAAACAGGGTGTGTAAGAGAAATGAGATTACTCCTCATTTCTTCGTAGTGAAGGTTCTAGTGTTACGGATTTGGGAATGTGCTTATATTATTTGTATATACCTTCCCTTGAAGTTTGAGGTACTGATTTGTTCCACAAAGTTGCCTGGTGTGTTGGATGTCTTTGTCAGTATGTCTGGTTTTATAGAATGAAGGTGTTCTTAAGTTTCAAGTGGTTGCAATATTTGTGGTGAATATTTTGATGATGTGGAATATTTTGAAATGTTTTGGAATGTTGTTTATTGGTCTGCGAGATGTTTTCAAACCTAGAGAGGCATTCTTGTGGTTGCTTGTTGCTGTTATTGTAGGTTTGGCCAATTTGGCGTGCTAGTGCTAATTGTGGTGGATAATTGTTGTTTGAGGAAGTGTTGAGAAGCATGTTGGTTTAGATTTGGGTCCTAGTTAAGATGTGGCACGGTTTGCATTCACTTCTTTCCTTAGTGGAAGTGTTTGGTGCTGACCTATTTGATATTGCTATAAATACAAGGAGAATTGTTGTGTGGATTAAGTGAATACTGTGTGATGTGAAAGATGTAAATGTGATCAAGTGTGATGATCTGAGTGCGAGCCTTAATGCTTATGACTTTGAGAAGAAGTTAGAAGAAGGTGTCTACATTTTAGTCTATTTGTTGAGTTTTTTGTGCTTAAATGGAATTGCACCTTTGACATATGAGAGATGCATTGTTAGAAGTTCAAATTGGTAGTGAGACACCCGTTCCTCTATCCTTCTTTCTAGTAGACATTGAATCCTTTAGCAGTGAGCCACTGACAGTGAGCCTTTCTATATCTTTCTAGGTAGTGAGCGTCATTGTATTCAATGCTGCAATTCATATATTAGTGGGCTAATCCTTACCATGGTTTTACCTTCTTGGGTCTTCCATATAAAGTTTGTGTTCTTGTGTGTTTGATGTGTTTGCATTACTGCTTTACATCTTTAAATTCTGTTAATGCATGTTAAGGTTTAATGGTTGATTAGGATTTGAATGTTTTGAAGTATACAACTGATTCACTCCCACTCTCAGTTGTCCTGTGCATCTAACAATTTGTATGAGAGGTCCCAAAAAGATGCTTAATTGCTTGAGGTAGATCCATATGGTGCACATGAAAGGTGTGAAAGCTCCTCTGTTTGATGGAACAAATTTTATCTACTAGAAAGCTAGGATTGAGTCCTTTATGGTTTCTCTTGGATTTGGTGTTTGGTAGTCTATTGAAAAAACTTATACTGTGCCTACAAATGGCTCGACAAGTGATGATGAGATCAAGGATTATGAAAAAAAGGCAAAGCAATGTATTCAATCCTCAATGGTCTTTCTAATTCTAAACTTGGAAAAGTGATAAGTTTGAGTTTTGCTAAAGAGATCTAGACAAAGTTGAAACAAGCCCATTGTTTTACCTATTGTTTTCACCTAAGTTTCAGCCAATATGAGAGGTTCAAGTTTATCAACACATAGCAATAAATTTTTTCGAATTCAATAACAAAGATGCACATTTGAAATAAACCCATTTCAAATTTCCATTGCATAAATAAAGTAAACTTACATAATCTCATGTAATGATTTCATTTTTCAAATAACATTATATAATCCCATGTAATGATTTCATTTTCAAATGCATTTTCCATAAAGATGCAAGATCATAATTGCATAACATAGCTTACAAGAGCTTATATGGCTTCCAAGAGTTGAATGGATCAAAAGTACAACTGGTTGAGGTGTCCCTTACTAGGCATACATCCTAAAATTTTGATTGTTGACTGCATAAGGGAGAATAGCATCCAAGCGCTTTTCCACCAACCACAGACTTACTGCGGTCCCCTGCACATCTACCGAATTGGAAGATGGCCCTACCCTTCAATGAAGAGGTTGGTCTAGTAACCCTCATAATAATAATAGCCTACTTGAGTTTGGTGTTGTGTCTTAGATATCTAGAGCTTACCATACAGTGGATACCCACCTACATGCATGACATTCCTAGCCTAGTTATGCAATCTTGGCCCACAGTGAGATGATAGTGAAATAAGTGGTAACTTACACTATTTTAGCTGAATATTTGATTATTATGTCAAAGTCACTTTTTATGGAGTGGTGTCTCACTTCTATGAAGTGGACATCATATGTTCACCCACCTTATTACTCAATTTGGTAAATAACATGACCATACTAACTCTTGACGAGATTATTCCATAACACGATTTCATTCCAAAAAGTAATGTACATTCAAGTGATCTAACTGACCATCTAGGTTACTCCCAACCTTGGTTTATCCTAATCCCAGGAACAAACCTCATTTTATACATAGGTTTACATAATATTGCAAATTGACATTTTCAAGATAGTACTTCTAGATATCTTACCATTTTCCCAAACATAAAAGGTAATGCTTATCATACATTTGACTTATGATAACCTAGATATTATGATAATACCCTCCAGTGATCACTATCTGACCATTACCATCGAATGCTACAAATATGCATATCAAACTAATATGATTTCACTCATCAATATGCCCTTCTGATTTTTCTCCATTTCTCATTGTTCTTTCCAAGTTATCCTATAAGGTTTCTATGTTTTCATGTATATTAAATTCATATCTAATCTAGAGGACATTATTAGGTTGAGAGGCATTTGTGCTTCTACACCTTTAAGTCCCCTCATATTATGACTTTGGGTTGCTAGAACGTAAGTCCTTCTTCTGTAAGAATAAAATACCATGAAAAGGTATAGACTCTTGTTCAAGTCTAGATACTAACATAATAAAAAAATATATATATCACTAATACGTTTTTCAACCTTGTTGTTAAATATCAATAGAATCATGTTCAAGTGTATACCCTAACCCTAGGGAATAGGCTTTTCTACTACACCCAAGGAAATATGAGTAACCATTCAAGGATAAACTACTATCACGGTTTGCATAACATCATAACCTATCAATGATGACATATCAAACATGCTATTATCCCTGTTACATTACTAGCATCATAATTCATACAACCATATGTGTAACATGGAATCATCTTGGTATCACATACATATACCTTCAAGATAGTTTAATATAACTATGTCATACATTCATGATATTCTTAATAATTATATATAGGTATCATACTAATATGATATTCACATCTTATAACCAATCTAGCTATATGCATAAGCTTTCCTAACAACTATGGTAACCAACTATAACTTGCATAAGCACTTGCATACATCAAGAACATAACCTAGAATACGAATAGAAAAGAATAATGGAGAAGAAAGACTAGCATGCCTAGAAGTTTAGCTTCCAATGGAAAAATTTCTCTCAAGCTCAATCACAAAGACTTTGCTTACTACTCCTTCTACTTTCAGTTTTTCTCCAATTCTAGCCTCTTTCCCAACACTCAAAAACTCACAAGAAATAGCTCACAAAATCTCAAATAAATCTCTCACTTCTCACTACTTGCACTCAACATTGCTTTGGACAATGAAAAATTACAGTAGAATGGAAACAAATGAATTCCCAAAAATGAATGCCCAAAGACTAAGAGGTTGCCTTCTATTTGTAGAAAATATTGAGAAATTTAATACTATAGTTTAGCTCTCACATTCACCACCTTTTTCATCATATCACCACCTCTAGGAATAGAAGCACAAATCTAAACCCAAATCCACCTCTAAATAGGGCGACTAAGCAAGACTGGGTGAGAGATGGTAGCTTAATGAATCAGAATATTAACATAAACAATCCAAGCAAAATCAGTTTCTACAAAATGGTTTGAGTCACCTCCAAAAACTGCCAACACTTTGTTTTTTTACCATGTTAGTTCAATTACCATGGTTTCTTAAAAGCTTACTATCTCCCATTATAGCTTTGTTGCTTGCCAAATTTTGCTCATGGCACCTACAATGGTGGTTGCATTTTAAATGCAAAAAAACTCTCTTCCCTTCCTTTCTAGATCGTGTTAGTTTGACCAGTAGAACTCCTTTTTATTGTTGTTCAAAGATGGCATATTACTCACAACAAATACACGGTTATTAATTTACATTGCATTGACTTACTTATCCACTGCAGTTTATGCGCTTTTACTAGCTTTTATATGCACATAGCTTATGCTTATGTACGACACATACTATTCTCATAGAATTTCCAAATATATGTGTGGCATTCGGTTAAAACATGTTCTACTTTTTGCACATGATATATGCGTAGTAATTGGGTTGAACTTTACTTATCCACTTCACATTATATATGTGATAATATCTTATCATATCATTATAATATATGTATTAACATATATATTATAATCATTTGATTATCAATCATATATCTATACATATCTATATATATACATACACATTTTAATATGTATGTATGTATAGATTATCGAATACGTACACACATATATATTAATATATATACAAATATGTTATTTAAATCATCTTATAAAACATATATTGATAATATTATATAAATAAATTGTATATATTTATATATACATATATATCCACTCCATTTCAGATATATATGATATATCCTCGTATGAGTTTACATAGGTATCTCTACTTACACATGCTCACACATGCATATACTCATACACATGAGTAATTGTATATATACATATATATATATATTTGATGTATATACTTATGCATTTAAGTACATGAAGTAAAACATATACACAAAGATTTAATCACGACGACTCAAATCAGAAAAACAACCAAAGAAATCAAGGACATTATGTCAAACATTTGAATCATCTCCAAATTCAATGACCAAGGGTTTTCTTACCGACACATAGCCCATCCTAACTTGACTAAGCTTAACCAACCTAGACAGTGAGTGTGTGATAGCTCAAGTAGGTGAATTAGTGGTTGCCATACCAATCTCCTCTCTTAGGTGATACTCTCCCTCTCCTCACTAGAGGGCTTGATTCCTTCTTGCATCCAACTTGGTACATCATAAAGGAGTTAGCTGATCACATGGAAATCATATTCATCATATATCATTGCATCATTAAAGCATTAAAAAGTGATAACATCAAAATGCATATTCATGATTTCATTCATCCATTGACATAATAAAGTCATGATTTATAAAAATATTATATTTACTCATAATGGTAAAAGAAATTGGGTAACTTACTATGCCAACAAATGGTCTGATAAGTGATGATTAGATCAAGGATTATGAAAACAAAGGAAAAGAAAGGAATGCAATCTTGAGTGGTCTTTATGATTCTGAACTTGGAAAGGTGATAAGTCTGAAGTCTGCTAAAGAGCTTTGGACAAAGATGGAAGGTATCTATAAAGGAGATGACGAAGGCAAACAAGAAAATATGCATAACGACAAAGCCTAATTTGAAACCCGTAAATTTTTTGAAGATGAAGATATTATTGCCTACATGCTCAGAGTTGATGAAGTTGCCAATGCTATCAATGGTCCTCATGGAAAGTTGGATGAAAGCAAAGTTGTGAAAAAGGTATTAATAACTCTACCTAAAGCTTATAGTTCTAAAGTTTCTACTATTGAGGAAGCTCAAAATTTGGATAATTATTCTAGGGATTAGATATTTGGTGCTTTAACTTCTTTTGAAATGAGAGAGTTTAATCAAGATGCTACAAACAAAGAAATTTATTTTAAAGTTTGCAAAGTGGAAAAGGATGATGGATCAGATCCAAATGATCTTGATGAGGTGGAAATAAACTTTGTGAGGAGATTGAAAAAGGGTACTGGAAAATATAGAGGTAAGCTACCTTTCAAATGTTTCAATTGTGGAAAGATAAGTCATTATGTATCTAAATGTCCAATCAAAGTTATTGATAATAAACAAAAGGATCATAAGAGTAAATTTGTAAAAAAGAGTTATTTTGTTGAAAAGGACAATGGTGTATCTCATGATGAAGAATCTGATTATCCAGATGAAGGAAGTGATGAATAATTTTTCATAATTTTAAATGTTGGAACTAATTTTATTAATCTTGAAAGATGTGTGAAGGAAAGTGCTCCAAAAACATGTCATAACATTGAAGGAACTATGTTGACTGCTTTTCATGATAGAGAAGAGAAGAATTACTAGATCCTTAATAGTGGATGCTCAAATCATATGACAGGTGATAAGATTAAGTTTGTTAAGCTTGAAAAGTATGATGCTGGTCTTGTTAGGTTTGGTAATGATACATATGCTAAGATTTGTGGAAAAGTTTCAATTAGTTTTGATGGCAAGTATAAAAAATATGATGTTCTTTATGTCAAGGGTCTCTGGCATAATCTTCTAAGTGTAGGAAAAATGTATAGAAAAGGATATAATATTGTCTTTTAGAATGGTTGTTACTATAACAAGGACAAAAGGTAATGTATATCAACTCGAAGGTAGTGGTGTAAAGTGCTTTATGTCTCAAACTAATGAAAGTTGGCTATGGTATAGAAGAATGGGTCACATTAATTTTCATAGCTTAGTGAAGATCAGTTCTACTGATGTTGTGATAGATTTTCCTAAGATTACAAAGCCTATCAATGTAATCTACAAAGAATGTCAAATTGGAAAGAAAACAAAGAAAATATTGAAGACAAAAGAATAATCTACCAGAGGTCCCTTGGATTTAGTGCATATAGATCTATGTGGAACTACCAGAATTATAAGCTCATGTGGTGACAATTATTTCATGTTATTAATTGATGATTATTCTAGAATGCTTGGGCTACATTTCTCAAATAAAAATTAGAAACTCTAGACAATTTTAAAGCATTTAAGTCTATGGTTGAGAATGAAATTAATCTTAAAATCAAATGTTTGAGATCTGATAGAGGTGGTGAGTTTACTTCAAATGAGTTTAACATTTTTCCTAAATGCCATGGAATAAGAAGACATTTATTAGCCCCTATAACTCCTTAGCATAATGGAGCTGTGGAAATAAAAAAACATAACAGTTCAGGAAACAGCTAGGACAATGATGAAGGAAGCTAATCTTTCAGATGTCTATTGGAGAGAAACAATTCACACTGCAGTCTACATTCTTGAAAGAGGTCAAGAAAGAGGGAACAATTCAAAGACTCCCTATGAGTTATGGTATGGTAAACCTCTTATTGTGAAATATTTCAGAGTTTTTGGAAGCAAGTGTTATATCAGAAGAGATGAAGAAAACTTAGGAAATTTTGATGCAATATTTGATGAAGGAATCTTCCTTGGATACTCTACAAGAAGCAAGGCCTTTCGGTGCTAAAACAAAAGATTGAAAAAGATTGTTGAAAGTGTAATTGTCAAAGTGGATGAAGAACCACATAAAAGTTCATTGCCGATAGAAGGATATGAATCTAATGAATCGTCTTGTAGTGAAGAAGAAAAGGCTGAAGACAAAGGAAAAGAGTTGATAGTTGAAGAGGAAGAAGCTCCAGAAAAGAATCCTAAGACTCCCAAATATGTGTAGAAGAATCATTCAGAAGATCATATCATTGGAGATAAGAGAAAAGGTGTGTTGAAAAGGAGAAAAAATGCTATGATAGAAGACCGAGCAAATTTCTATTTACTTTCTAAGGTGGAACTTTAAAATAGTGACTGAGGTATGCAAAGATGAGAATTGGCTCAAAGTAATAAAGAAAGAGTTAGAACAAATAGAGAAGAATTTGACTTGGGAATTTGTCCCAATACTAGCAAACACGAATGTGATTGGTACTAAGTGGGTATTCTGAAACATGTTGAATTATGATGGAAAAGTTGTTAGGAAAAAGGCTAGACTTTTGTGTAAGGGTTATTCACAAGTTGATTGTATAGATTTTGAGGAAAATTTTGCTCTATTTCTAAGAATGGAAGCTATCAGGATGTTTTTAGTTTTTGTAGCACATAAAGATTTCAAAGTATATCAAAATGGATGTGAAGTTTGCATTCTTGAATGGTAAATTGGAAGAAGAAGTATTCATTGCACAACCATAAGGTTTTTATTTGTCAGAAGATAGAAATATGGTTTGCAAATTGAAGAAAGCATTGTATAGATTGAAGCAAGCTCCTAGAGCTTGGTATGCAACACTAAGTAAGTACTTTTTGTAGCAAGGATTTAGCAAAGGTACTACAAATAGCAATATGTATTTTAGAATTGAAGGTGAAAAAATATTAATTGTGGTAGTATATGTTGATGACATAATCTTCGATGGAAATGAAGGTATGTGCAAAATGTTTATAGAGGAAATGTAGAAAGAATTTGGTATGTCAATGGGTGGGGAGATGAATTTATTCCTTGGTTTGCAGATTTGTCAATCAAAGAAAGGTATATTCATATCACAATATAAGTATGTTAAGAAAATGTTGAAGATGTTTGGAATGGATTACTCTTAACCGGTATGTACTCCTATGGTTGTTGGTTGTTGGTTGTAAATTGAGCAAGAATGATGAATCTCCTAAGACAGACCAGAGCAAGTATAGATCAATGATTGGTGGACTATTATACCTTAGTTCTACTAAACCAGATATCATGCATTCAGTTTGTCATGTGGCTAGATTTCAAGAAGATCCTAAAGAATCTCATGTTGTAGTAGTGAAGAGGATATTCAGATATTTTAAGGGCACTCTAGATTATGGTTTGTGGTATCCTAAGGATACTGATTTCTCCTTGAGTGCATATACAGATATAGATTGGATTGGATGTGTAGATGGCAGTTTCATTATTTTTTGTAGAAGTAGAATATATTACAATGACATCATGCTATACAT
The DNA here is from genome assembly GCA_007115665.2 of Sequoiadendron giganteum. Lineage (NCBI taxonomy): Eukaryota > Viridiplantae > Streptophyta > Pinopsida > Cupressales > Cupressaceae > Sequoiadendron > Sequoiadendron giganteum. The sequence continues at coordinate 582,579,197 of CM021103.1, forward strand.
AGCTATGTACATAGGTGGGTGATCCCACAATACCGGTTTACAATTTTTGGGCAAACTAGACACTGAACTGATTTTTTTTTAACTAAATCTTCACTTTCAGGCTCCTATAGTGGCTAAATTGTGAGGAATTTGGAGATGATGCAGACTAATGATTTATGATGTTTTGTCTATAGATTCTAAATATATTTTTTTCAATTTTTTTGGAACCATATTGTAGTTCTTTTTCCATCTCCTTCAGAAACTAGTTTTTTTCAATAAACAACATTTTTAAGGAGTGACGCCCACCGTATACAACATAAATTTTTTTCCATGAAGGATAAAATTCTATTTCTTTTGAATTTAGATTTTTAACTACGATATCTAGCACTTTTATTTGCTTTCATAGTGTTTTATTGAATATTTTTTTCCTTAATCAAGTTTCGAAGTCAAACCAATTACAATTCAAAAATAGGCGGACTGTATACAACATAACTTTTTCTGTATGTTTCGACATTAAATTTTTTTTAATGGATCAAGGACATCAATACCTAGCCTGAACATATTTTTCAATTTTTTTTTGATAATCTATTATTTTTCCACATGTGCAGAACATAGAGCTTCATTTTCGATGAAAAACCTATGTTTAATAAAACTAAAAAAACACATACATAATAAAACCAAACCATATTAAAATTATATTCGTTGGATAACTCGTTCTGAGGACTACCATCTTCCAATTGGGTTTGTGAAGTCTCCTCCATTTTCGTCCTCACCTCGAGCTTCGAAGGGAAAAAATCTGGAGTTTTTTGTGTCAAAAGGTGGGAAGGTGGGAAAAGGGGGGTTCAAGTGAACTTAAGTGGTTCGATCAAACCTCCCTTCCACTATGGAAAACATGGGTTCCCACATTCAAAGGGGTTCACTCGAACCTAAAGTTTGTTCGAACCCCAAAAAGGTTTTTTTTTTGAGTGGGGGCCTTTTTTGTAAGTTTTCCTTCCTCACTCGAATTGTAAACCACTTTTGTGGGTTCACCCAGGTGTTGTGGACGAAGAAAAAATTGAAGGATATCAAAGTTTCATATGATGAGCCTATTTCTACCATGTGTGAATACAAGTGAAATCAATGATTCAATGAATTTGGTAATGCATTCAGGGAAAAAACATATCTCAATCTTGTATCACTTCTTGAGATAGAAAGTTGTAGAGAATGAGGTGAAGTAGGAGTATGTGCCTACTAAGGATCAATTTTTTGATATTTTCACAAAGGATCTTCGAAAAGATAATTTTGAGTTTATCCAATTGAAATTAGGGGTTATTGCACCTCCTTATTTCAACTAGATTCATAATTGTGTGCATCTGTTCGAGAAGCATATCAAGATACTTTCTTGGTCCTAGACTAATGTTGAAGGCTACCTCATAGGGGGAATAGGTAGTAGTGGTTTCCAGATGGTCCAGTTAGATAAAGCATATTGTGTGCCCCTAAGGGGGAGAGTGCAGAAAAATGAGTAAAGTAAAGAGAGTGTAGTTGCTTCCAATGTTGCAAGTAGTGTCAAAGTGGTGTATGTCGATGATGTGTGAAAGGTACAAGTGTTTCCTTTTGAATACTGTCAAAGGGAGAGAGGAAGAGATTTGGATGAGTATATGGCCCTTTGCCATTGATGTCGAATGGAGGGAGAATTGGTTGAAAAACCATAGTGCATAGTGCAGAAGAGAATATGGTCTAAAACCATAAGGGGAGAAAGAAAAACATGTTGAAAAAATTATATATGGGGGAAAGTATTTCTGATGAGCAAAGGGGGAGGAATATAAGTGTTACTGGTGTTGTAGGAGAAGAAGTTTATGAAGAGAGAGGATGAAGAGTAAAGAGTTCTCCTGGTTAGGGGGAGTAATTCTTATTGCATTATTGTTGTTGTTTGCTTTCGATGTTGATGGTTTTTTAGAAAGCAGATGTTTGCATCGACAAAGGGGGAGGTTGTTGGAAGTTTGGAGATCTTGGAAGCTTGAGCTGTTTGTGAGCTTCTTGGGTGTTGTCATTGGTGTCAACCCCTCATATAAAGAGAGTGTTGGAATGCTACTAGTATTGATGATGTGCCTCAAATTATTGGTATTGATATCAACACATGTTGGTGTTGTCATTAATGTTCTACTTCAATATAGTTGTAGATGTATTAATGTGACTTGTGTTTGGGAAGATTGGTGTAGTTGGAGAGTGTTCCATATTCTATATGTTGTACATGTAACGTAGAAAAATGTATCCTTGGACATTTTCATGGTCATTTGGGCCTTTCCTATGGATTTTGGCTTGATTTTGCCTAGACTTAATGTTGTAATCTGGCCAACACATTCACATTAGGCCTTGAATGCTTGTAAATCAATAAAAGCCTAATGATGTCTTACAAAGGTGTTGTGAAGTGTTGTAACACACTTTCACACTTTTCTAGGACCCTTTCCTTACAATTCACTCAAATAACCTCTTTTTATCACTTACCAAGCCTTATTTCAAAGTGTTGTAAGGAGTTGTAACAACTCTCACACTTTTCAAGGCTTGTCTTCAATAATTTGACCCTTTCTTATGTTTAAATGGCCCCTTAATGCACTTACAGGTCATACTTAAGTATGTTTTAGAGAATAGTCCCGTTAAACATCATTTAATGCACTTTAATTTTTGACACCCAGTCAAATTGCCCTTGTGGGACCAAGTTGCCACTTGGGTCGACTTAGTCCGATCTGGCTTAAAAATCAAAATTATTTTATAATTCTCACGGGATATTATTCTCTAGACCTTGAGGTCGGCCTGTGATGAGGTATTTTCGAGAATTAGGGCAAATCATGTATAAATAAATGGTTTTCCCCTCATTTTACCCGCCCAACAACTCATGATCAAGCTACCTATCTTCCTCAACAATCCAAACATTCAAGCATTGTAGGCATCATCAAGCATTCATCCTTTGGAGTTGCTACTTACATATCTTCAAATTTCTACCTCAAGGGTTTGGTGAGTTGTAACATTTGCATATTGTTCATTCATCATTCTCTTTCAATTTCATTTCAATTTGAAGGGTTTGATTACCAAAATGGGGTTTGACTAAGGAAAATGCCTATTCTCTAACGCTTAACCCTTTTTCCCTCTTCGCATGTGTGTTTTGTAGGTCTTGTATGCAGATTTGTCAAAGAGAAAGGTGTCAACATCCCATCAACATCATTCAAAGTCAACGAAACCCTAAAAGAAGCTTGGAGGTAACCTATAGGTCAAAGTCTGCAGATTCAAATCCGGATTCTTTTCAGGAGTTGAAGTATAGGTTGAAATCTATAGAATGCATTTCCGAGGTTCCTAAAAGCTAAAGGTGGACTAAGTCGCCATCAATGGCGAATTAGTCCCACTAGTGGGCCTGAAAAGTGTTTTTTGCAATTCTGGATACCCAGTTTCCCAAAACTTGTTCCGGTAGAATCTCCCCAAAATAGGACTAAGTCGCCCAACTTGGTGTAAGTGACCTAGTTTTCCTCAATAGAAAAATCTATTGGATTCTAGAGCCTCTCTACATCAAGCTTCAGTTTTCAAGTGCACCCCTCTGGTCTCTTTTATTTTTGTTATTGCTTGTTTGCATTTGTAGGTCATTTTACATTGTGTTTTCAAACATCTTGCATTTCATTAGTTTCACTTTATTAGTTAGTTTCTATTATCATTTTATTGCATTTTGAACATTCCATTTAGGCACATTTCAATTGCATTTACAATCAATCTTGAATGAACCTCCAATTTTTTGGGCAGAAAGAACTGTCTCCTTTTAGGTGAAAAATGGTAGAAGCGCAAGAGAACCCCGTTTCCCCCAAATTCTATGGTTCATTTTGGTGAACCCGCCTTTAGAACATCTTTACTTCTGGTTTCAAGTGCACTTGTATCCTAGGAAAAGCTTGCATCAACATTGCATTAGGTTTTGTATTGCTTTGCATTCTATGGTTTTCAAAATTGCATTAGTTTAAAGCTCATATAGCTTGCATTTTTGCATTACATTTCATTCAAAACTTCAAAAAATTCTGCATTTTCAAACTATAAAACTAATTCGCCCCCCTTTCAGTTGTCATACTCATCTAACAAAATCAATGTTGGAAATTTTTGAAATGATAATAATTCTAGGCTATTATAGGTTCTTGTTACAACGGGGATAATGTTATATATTGAGTAGTGTCTAGTTTCTCCTTGTGAGATGGAGGATATGAGAAGAATACCTTATGCTAGTGCAATTGGGAGTTCGAGGTATGCAATGGTTTATACAACACCAAACATAACCCAAGCAGAGTCCTTAGCCAATTCATGGCTAATCTTGGATGAGTATATTGGAATGTAGTAAAGAGAGTCTTTAGGTATTTGTAGGGTACCTTTGTGTATTCCTTATGATATTATGGTAATTCTATAGGGGATAAATATTTTATAGGTATTTATAGATTTGTGGATTCGGATTGGGCTAGAGCTATTGATAACAAAACATCCACTAGTGGATATGTCTTCACTTTTCTGGTGGTGTAATCAGTTGGATGAATAAGTAAAATTCTATGGTTTCTTTGTCTAGTACAAAAGCAGAGTACATGGTAAAAACTTATGCTAATATGGAAGCCATGTGCTTTAAGAGATTGTGTTCAAATGTTGGGCTAGAGGCAAGAGCCATTATGGTTCATTGAGACAATTAGAGTGCCATATGTTTGGAAAATAACCTAGCCTTTCATGCGAGGACAAGCATACTGATTTGTAGTACAATTTTGTTTGAGATATGGTAGAGCAATGGAGGGTGATGCTTGAAGAAGTTGACACTTTTATAATGTTGCAAATGAACTTACATAACTAGTGAGGATAGAATGTTTAGGTTGTGTTATGAATGTATGGGCTTGTTGGCCCCTAGAAATTAGATAAATGGTAGATACTCGCTTTACTCTTGTAGGGTGCTCAACTAGTGGGAGAATGTTGGTATGTCCCAACCTTGCTCCTAATTTTAACATAAGGTGTAATTTTTAGGTATAAAATGGAAAAACTCAAATTTTGGGCTATAGGATTTCTTTTTGGTCAAAATAAAAATTCATGATTGCTCATCACCATCTATTGGGGTGCTCATTGCATATATCGTTTTGAGTACTCGAATCTAAAAAAAGGGCCCAATTGGCCCATCGCACCAAAAGTTATGGGCCTTAGAAATGTAAAGGAGTTATTACGAATTTGGGAAGAAGATCGATGCATAAGCTCTACTAGGGTTTTGTGTTTTCTGAGGTCATTCGTGGCCCCTCCTGCATCATACTGCGCTTCCTGCACAGGAAATTGTTTCCTTCATTGAGTACGGCCGCATTTACTGCGGTTTTAGGGATTTATTATGCCTTCAACCAGTACTAACCCAACAATTTTTGATGGTGTTAGTGGTTCGCGCAATTTAATGGCGCTCCCGCACCGAAGTTTATACAGTCTGTTCGTATGTTTTTTTCTGATGCCTCAGATTGCATTTCCATTAATGGCCGCCAGTCTTTTGCTTTTGGTCTTTTTCGTTCTATTCGCCAAGGATGCCCTCTTGCCCCTGCTTTGTATGTTCTGGCTGCTGAGGGCTTTGGATATCTCCTGGCCCATGCTGTCTCCCAACAACATGTTAAAGGGATCTCTCTCCCGGACTCTCAGAAACAACTTGTCAATGGCCACTTCGCGGATGATTCCTTTCTCACTCTCTTAGAGGATGAAGGTTCTATCATTGCTTCCCTTAATTGCCTTAATACCTTTTGTCTTGCCTCTGACTTTGCAATTCAATGGCACAAGACCTTGTGCTACAGACAATCGGTGCTCCCGACTCTTGCATGGCTCCAAACTTATAACTGGAAGTGGATAGGGCAGGGAGAAATCTTTCGGTTTCTGGGCATCCCCTTCGCCATTCAAGCTTCCCCTCGGGAGCTTTGGCAAGCCGTGATCTCTAGGGTTGAACATAAGCTGGCCTATTAGATTACTAAGCCTCTTTCGCTAGCCGACAAATTCCAGGTGTGCTCTAAAATTTTGGTTGCCACTCACATCTACTATTCTTCCTGTCGGGCTCATTCTAAAGCTGCCTACGGTAGGCTTGAAAAGTTGCTTCGCGATTTTTTATGGGCCTCTTCTAAAACCCACAAGGGTTTTCATCGGGTCGCTTGGGAATTTTGCTGTCTCCCCAAGGACTCTGGAGGGCTTGGATTGCTCTCCACTCAACGACAAGGGACTGCTCTCTGTGTCAAATGGATTATCCGAGCTCTCACCGAGGAGGAAGCCTAGAAGATTCTCCTCAGGCATTGTATACAGTCTGGTTTTCTTGTTCACAGGCCTGCCTGGAAAAGAATCGGTCTCCGAACCCTCCTGGTTATGAGGGAGCTGGTTCAAATTGTTGGCTCCTTTGTGGCCAAGAGCATTTGGCGCTCTTGGGAAACAGTTAAGCCTTGGCTCCGTTGGGCTGGGGCTAGATTTCGTAATGGGCTTTCCATCAACCATCATAACTTATGGTGGTCTCCCCTTTTGGCTCAGAATGGTCAACCCCTGGCCAAGTCGCCTTGGCTCAAGGTCTTCAGATTGCATAAGAAGGGCATTCAAACATTGTATCAGCTATTTCACCGGCCTACCATGCGTCTCTTGTAGTGGGATGCTTTTAAAGCCCAGTATAGTCTTGAAAACCAAGACCGTCCTACTTTTGACGGGCTGGTGAGTGCCATTCCGGTGGAAATGCTTCACAAAGTTGGCATTCGTGGGCACAAACCTTGGTGGAAAGACTGGAAATGGTTTCCAGACTCTCCTCTCAGGAGGTACAAGTCGCGGCTTGGTTACAGGTGGCTTTCACCCCATTTTCCTATGATCAGTTCTTTGAACCAGAGGTGGCTTCTTAATTCCTTTGCCCATACTTGGCGTAAGAGGTTTGATGCCACTTGGTCTGCAATTGTTAATCCGAAGCTGGCCCACTTTGCTTGGTGTATTCTTTTTCAAGGTTTGCCTGTGGGTTCTCGGCTTGTTCATTTGGGGGTTCCTGACCCTCGCTACGCTTTTTGTGGGCAGTCGAAAAGCTTTAAGCATCTTTTTTGGTTTTGTCCCAGAGCTCAATAGCTTTGGACTTGGATTCATGATTTCTTTCGGCCTTTTCGGTCGGAACCCTTCTCTTGGCATATGGTTCTGTTGAGGGACCCGCCTGGAACCCCGACTAAGTTCACCCAGTTTTGGCACACTTTCAGGGTGGAAATCCTCTTCAATATCTAGAAAGACAGAAATGCTTGTATATTTTCTCATTCTCATTTAGATGTTAATGTCTCTTTATGCTAAAGCAGTTATATGTTCCAATGATCTCTTATAGATTCAAGTGCAAACCAACAAGGTTGCACTGGAAGTGGCTCACCCGCAGGTCCTCCTGGACCACTGGGGCAATGCCCCTTGTACTGTGGCTCGGATCCCTAATTCGCCCTCCTCCTCCTGCAGCCGGTCGCCTTCTTGGGGCCAGAAGTGGAGTGACTCCGCGTGTTCCCGCTCCCAGCCTCCTGCTCGGCGGGATTCTCGGCCTCCCAGGCGGGCTCATTCTCCTCTGCCGCGTCTTGGTCAGGGTTGACACTCTACTGGTGCTATGAGGAGTGGTGGTGGCAGTTCTGGGTGGCCCTCTGATGCTTCGCTTGCTTCTGGCTCTGGCTGGCCTACCAGTGGCAAAAGTCTTCCGCGGTTGGCTCTTGCAATCTCGCCTCGACGCGAGGAAGAAGAAAAAGATAAAGATAAAGACGATGATGGTTGGGGTGCACCTTCTGACGTCACTCCAAACCTCGTTGATGTATGGGGCAAAAGTCTAGATGACAGGGATCCCCCAGGATCTACTGGCACTGCTTTGGCCGCTTAATTTTATTTTCTGTTATTGGACTTCTGGGCTAGGCCCATGTGATTGATATTTTGGCTTTTTTGGGCTCTGCCCATGTGACATTCAGGGTGTTCCTTTTCACCACCCGCCCTTTTTTTGTGAATTAGTAATTATATCTTTATATTAATATAGATATTTGCCTATTCATAAAAAAAGAAAAGAAAGAAGTTATTAGACATGTAAAATATTTCTAAAGTGGAGTTACACCTATCCAGCTTATAGTCCATATGATAACAAATTAGAAGATATCTTTGATTGGGGGATTATTTGAGTGTCACTTTTATATGGTTTAAGCTCACAGGTTTTCTAATTACCATTTGATTATTTTAGGTTTTGTATCTCCTATATATTAGCTTCTTGAGATGGAGGTTGTGAATGGAGTTTTGTACATATTATTTAAGCTATAAGAATTCCTCTAGATCTCTAGTTGGTGGTACTCCTATGAAGGCTTTCCCAGCAAGTGTATTGTAATAATGATTTACTTAATAATACATTGAGCTACTTTGGAGTGTGAGTTTTTCTCTGTGAAAAGTGTTTTGCACATGTACACTTGTATTGTGGCATTTACTATTTATTTTATATTTAAATGTATTTTTTCGCTTTCTATGTTTTTTAAAAGATTAAAATTTGCACAATACTCTCCTCAAAATATTTATAATGGAAGTTATATATATGAAACTCAAGTGAAACATGCAATATATGTCATTTTTATATGAGATGGGTGTGACCTACTATAGGGTTTACACATGTCATCAGTAACATGTATTTTATATATGTTTCATATGTTGATGTGAAGCATTTCTCTAAAGATCATTTGTTTGTCTATAATAATGTATATGGTTATTGTTTTTTGTATATGCTTTTTAGAAGCCATGTTAGTGTACGAGTGCATGTATCACACATAGAATTAAAATAAAGTACTCTTGCTGGTTTATTTTTCAAAGAAATATCATCTAGGAATGTGTATGGAATGAAAATAGACATGTTTAGAGTTTGTAAATGAAAATTCTCTTATGCAACTTTCAAATGAAAATGATATAATTCATTTAATTGAAATTTTTCATATTACTTTAAGATTATATAATGACTTTGAAACATTTCTAATTTCATATATATGCATGTTTCTTTTTTGTTTTCTCATAACACAATATTGCTTTAGTTCAAAATATCTCTATGTTAACAAATATTAATAACAGGCTTAATTTTTAGCATACATTAAATAAAAGATAAAACAAAAATTTGAAATTATCTCTATTATATTTGAAATTTATCCTATCAATGATAAGGATGAGGTAATTTTTATAGTGCATTATATTAGCATTATCAATATTTAGAAAAATATAATTAATTCTCTAGGCATCAATTTCTGTAAATAAATAGAATAAACTAAATATATTTAAAAAATTTAAAGATATATTTGACAACTCTTAAATAAATAAAATTAAATAGTTCTTTAATATATTAAGTAATTCTTAAATAAGTATTAATGTAAATAAAATTAACAATTCTTAAATAATTTTAAAGTAAAATAAAATAATTTTTAAGTAAGTAAAATATTCTAGATTGATATCTCTGAATATTTTTAAATAGATTTATAGTGCTTGAAATATGAAAGCTTACATTTTTGTAAATTGCTTTATTAGTACTATAATTTAACTTTTTTAAATTGGTTTTTCTTGTCTTTTACCCTCTTTTCTAAAATTTCATTTCTTGTGTTTTCAGATTTTGTATATTTATATCTATTTTTATTATTATATTTACTATGTATGTTGTTTTATATATATATATATTTTTTTTAGTATTATTTCTTATAATTGAGTTTTTTAATTTAATTTAGTTGTACTAGTTTTTAGTAATATGCTGACTATGGAAGTTTTAAAAAAATAACTGTATGAGATAATTTGATTTCATTATTTAATACCTCTTGACATAACTATAATGCAATATGAAGATTATTGACTCATATGTCATGAATAGTGATACTTATTAAGTGCAGAAAAGTTATGTAACACACACTTACATCTAAAAAAGGTTCAAGATATGCTGATAAAAAACTATATGTATATTAATATATTAGAAAGTATGTATTTATGTATAAATACAATTCAAGTTCTAGTTGCATATAGAGAAACTATCACATACATTGAATAAATATAAACTATAGCATACATGCATAGCGGAAGTCTATGCTAACTTGGCTTTGCTAGTATCTTTTGTAGCGCGCAAGATTGTGGAAGCCAGCTCTCTCCTACTTCTGCCCTCACCAAGGTATGATGTGCCTTCTATGCAAGGAGAACTCCGAATGTGTCAGGTGAAACCACCTCGCTAACTTACTATAACTCACTATCTAACTACAACTCATTCATTTTGTTGTTTTTTCTTATGCATATATGGATATACTTATATATTATCATTTATGCCCATTGGTTGCAGGAGGTTGCAGATTTCTTCAACACTGTTCCTTTCAACAAAAAGGAAATCCGCATTGCAGGATTATATGGAATGGCAGGCTTGGGTAAAACTACACTTGCCAAGGCTCTTTGCAATCTTAGTTTGAGGATTTTTTCTGGAAAAGTATGCTTTCTGCAATTTTATGGAGATAATGCATTGGACAGACAAAACCTTGCCCTGCATTATCTCACTGGATTTCCTATGCGGGAATTCAGATCGTTAAGAAACAAAGACAATGTGAGTAATTTCGTATATTTTCGTTTTGTTTGGAGGATGTTCTTACTTTCTTAATAGAATTCTCTTTGGTCTTACAAAAAAACTATTGCACAAATTGTGTAGCTCTTATATATTTTTTAAAATCTGTCTTACAGGCACATTATACGTTCAATACACTTGTGAAGGGCGAAAGGGTTTTGTTGGTTTTGGACAATATCACAGAAGATAGCATAGACGAAGTGAGACATTATCTTGGGGCAGAGATGGGAAAAAACAGCTGCATACTTCTGATTGCACGAAGCGTGGATGTTCTAGAGAATTTCAATATTGATTCACACTCATGCATGCGTGTTCCAAGGCTTGAAGAGGAAGAGGCCATAGCCATCTTGTTGGAAAGGATGTATGCAAAGAATTCAACGTTGGGGGCAGAGCACAGCGGTAATGCTTTAAAGTGTGCAAACATATGTTCTTTCAAAGAGGGCACAGATTCTGCTCCATCATTTCATCCCTTAGCTTTGAAATCTTTTGGTCGACACTTGTTCGGTAAACATCGTTCCGATTTGTCGAAATGGGTTGCTGAGATAGATGGCTTCGCAAATGGAGCAGATGATGGTTTGAATGGCGTGTTTGCTGTGGTGGAGAAAACTATTGATGATATGGATCCCAGATACCACAGGATATTAATGTTTCTCACTAGACATATGTCGCCCGATATATATTTCATGGATGCTGTTGAGTGGGTAGCAGTAAATTGCAACGATAAGAAAACGTATATCATGGAAGCAGTAAGTTGAATGTTAGCTTTCTTCAATTTGTGATGAAGTTTTATTAATAAATTGACAAACCTTTCAATGCTTGATTTAATTGTGGTTTTAGGTACAGGATCTATGTGAGAATGCTTTTATTGAAGAAATCGAGGTTTCATGTGAGCGTTATATTCACAAACGTCGAATTCGCATAGTTGACTTCATCAAGAAGTTGGTTGAAAGAAAAATAAATAATTATGACGAAGCAGGTAGGATTTTATTGCCAAGTTTATATTTTTATACGCAAAAAATAAATTCGGTAGACGATTTTTAAATTTTAAGTTTTAAATTAAAAATTATAGACTTTGCATTTGATATTTTATTTTTAAATTTATTTTTAAAATGAATAAGTATAATATTAAAAATTGATAAATAATATCTTCCTTTTTAGATTTCATATGTGATATCATGAAATTATTTATATAATTTATATTTTTTTTATTTTTAGAGTTTAAAAAAAAAAAAGAATTATGTATATATAAAATTTTATTGTTCTTTAATATATATTTGTGGGGATTATTTAGGTTAATTAATAAGATGTTATTAATGAAGACATAGTTAACTTAAATAACAAAGTGGAGTGAATAAATGTATAATAAATGTTTGAAAAATTATATAAGAGATGGTTGTGTGTAGTCATAACTAGTGAGTATAGAATTGGTTTGTTTATGCTCAAAATTGATCTCCTTTATGTGCTCACCATCAAAGAACTGCAATAATTGTGGAATCCTATGCAAGTCAAATATGAGCTTCAATAGATTGAACCCTACTCCAAGTAATTTTTTATAAGCAAATTTAGCCTATAACCTTTGAGATTGATCTATCAAATTATGTACCTATAGGACTTGATTTGCATCACTCTCTACAATCTACTAATTTGTAAGGGCTAGGGGTATTATAAAATACCTAACAGATTCAATTGGATTTGAAGTTTCAAGTTCTCCTTTGTCAAATCCCTTTTTTTAACAAATTTATTGTCTTTGGTGAGTAGTCAATGATAATATAGAGATCAAGTATGCAATTCCCTAATGTTTCCAATGTTAATATCAATTTCTTTTAATATTCCAAAATAAAATGTTCCTAGAATGAATTTGGATATTTTTTAGATCTCCTAGCATGATTCATTGAATATCACTTGGTAACTTTTTGTTTCTATATAGTGTTCATTCTTCCTCAACTTTTTGTTTTTTATTAGCTTGATCTATTATTTTATTTGTGGATGAATTCATTACTTTCACCATATTAACATCAATCACAAAAAAATTATAGGTTTGCCTCTTAATTATAAATTTCCTTTGCACTACAAGGTTCCACACATGAGCCCTTCTTTTGTCTAGAATTTTTATTGCAAAGTGCTGATCTCAAGCTTGGAATAATCTTAAGGGTTGGATCTCTATTTTTTTTTCCCAAAAACATGTTATGCACATTAAGTAGCTTTTATGAACTTCATCCTCATCAACTTTACTCATTTGACCACAAAAATTGATGAAACAACTACCAAAATATTGATATACTTCTTAGCTTTCTAACGATATATTTTTTTTCTCTATTTTGAATAAATTAAGATATTTATTTTTGATTTAGTTTTACCACTGTCTTCATTTTCCTCAAAATAAATATTATTACTTTTTATTTATATTTTTCAATCAACTCATTCAAATTAAAACATTATATAATATTGTTCTATGGTTCATTCTATATCTATTATAAATTTACAATTTTTGTTATTTTTGTGTAAGTTATGTGAAATGCATGCTTAGTGATGTAGTTTTCAAGATGGTTCCACTTCAAAAAATTATAATTTTTAAAAGTAAAAAATATAGAATTTATAGTACTCACTCTTAGCTAAAAATAGGAGGATGCATGAAAATATTTAAAAAAATGAAAAATAGGGGGATTATATATTAGATATATAAATAGAAACACTTTTGTGTGCACTGATGTAATGTTCCTTGCTAGAATGGTGATTAGATTTATGCAATTCGGTCGTTTGATGGATGTTCTATTTTGACAGATCACTTTATTTCCTTTGCATGCATTACAAGCATTAACAAGAAGGTGAAGTAAACAGAAGATTGATATCACAAATCTGAAACACAATCCCCGATAATGGACCGAATTTACATTGCATATTCAATTATACATTTTCAGACCCATAATCTCCACATACTGAGCTTCATACATTATTGGAATAAGCAGAGTAACACTGAGAAGTTTCATACAGACCTATGCATACTTCAGAATACACCACTTAGAACAGATTAGACAACTAATAGACTCTACCAGCTGTATCAATGAATTTTCTGGGTTGTTCGTAGCAGAAATAAGACACCCAATCGCCCAGAAAATGATCAACAGTATTTCAGATTAATGTCAGTCAATAATTTAACAGTGCAGGGATAAAACTATGATTCCAGACCTGGTTTTACAGCTAAGCCCACGTCCAGCTTTGTGCAGACTCATGTGACTTCTGTTCTAAGCGCTCCTCCTATATTATTTGTGAATTCTTGAGCAATCTGAATTGGTTTCTTCAACTGCTTTTGATACATCACTGAGTTGGGGTTTCCCTCCCACTCTCAACAACCAGGGGTTTCGTCCTGGATAGTTCTCTTCCAAGGTTCGGCGGAGAGAAAATTAAAAACCAGTAATCATTTTGTGAATGCCTTTCCTATGCAATCGATCCTTTATATAAATCTTGAGTTGCCTATCCTTTCCTCACAAGAAAGTAGTCGCTTTCCTTGAGGAGAGCTCATTTCCATTTAGAAAAAATCAGAAGTCTTATCGATATCAAAAGAAGAAGACTCAGGCTTATTTTGATTTATTTATCACCATGAAGAATCGTCTAGTGAAAGGAGGAGTCGTCACTTAAAGTGGCCCTCTTTTATAAACTTAATGAATAATTAAATAGTATACACCTGAACTATAGCTTTTTAGGCTCCAATTTAATTATTCTTATTATTTTCTTAATGACTAATATATTTCTAACCTTCAGAAATAAAAATATTAGAATAATTCTTCATAAATTATCATCACACGAAGAGGGACATTACAACTGAGCATTTGAATCTTTAAGAAGTAGTCATTTTTATATTACAACACTTATCTAATCACATCTTGAAATTTGAAGTGTAAACATCTCGAATTATGTGAACTCAAGTTTAGGTTTAGGTGATTTAAAGAAAACAATAGCCACTTTTGACCCTCTTTTATCCTCCATCTCCATGCACTAACCTATAGGCTCGACTAACATTTTTATATTCTCTTTAATATTTATAGCTAGACCATAACCTTCCTTTAGAGGCTAAGCGTTTTCGTCTCTCAAGTAGAATCCTATATTTTAACCAAAAGCTCCACAATACAAGACTAAGCACATGGGTTCATTTGGTCTTAGACTATGAGGCACTTTCTTTATTATTGTAATAAATTTATTATTATACTTAGTAACAACCTCATTAATCTATTTATTATAGTTGTCAATTCATGAATAGTAAACTTAGGATCCACCCTATCTCCATATTGCATTCTAAATACTTTGTTGAATTCATCCTATGAGGTTACACTTTTGTGATACAAGCTTCTAGACTATTCTCTTGCACTTTCTACCAAAGACTACACAATTCTTTTTATAATGACATCTTCGTTCACTACCTCATAGTCATTCCCAAATGTTCTTCTGCAAAGATAGCATTATTTCCTTTGAAACTCTGGAGGTTTACCTCTTATGTAATTTGTTAGGATCTAGATAATTATGGATCTCAACAAATTTTCACTTCCAATGCTTATTATCTCCTAGTAGTGCTCTCAATGGTTATTGTTTCCCTTGATGAATATATCTTCTAGGAGGAGGCCTTCTATTTTATTATTGGAGAGGTTGTTGCGACATTAGATTAGGCTTATCAAAGGCTTGATAAAATACCCATTGTTATGATTTTAGGGCTTGTTTCCGAGTGACTTGATCCTACCTTTAGAAAAAAGCAAGATTTTCTAATGGGAATACCTACTTTTTAAGTCCATCAAATAATTGTAATTGTTCATTAGTTTATTTGACAATTTTTTAAAGGTCTTTCATATATTTTTTAAACATGCTCTTTGTCTATTTTGATAATAAATATAGACCAATATTCATGAGCAAGGATCCTTTATCCTATGCATATTTGTTACCCTCTTCAAGTCAATAATTGGGATAGGCTACCTATCATTGCATTAAATGCCTTTCCCCTTTTTGGTGGGGATGAATCTACTAGTCCAATTTAACATATATAATATTTGAAAGTTGTATGTGCTTTGAACCTTTTTACTAATACAAACATATGAATTGGGATGTGTCAAGGGATAATGAACTCGTTTAAAAGAGAAAAACAAGGAAAGTACTATTGGTATAGATACAACCTTAAAGTGGGTTGTTATAAAAACCCTAAATATGTTAATGCTATTGAGCACTTGCAAAAGTATGTTTGAGTGTTTGAATGGATGAAATTGATAAAGATAGATATGTTAAAACTGTCCAAACATGTGGGAGTGATGAGAAATGAAACATTTAGAGAAAAGTGAGAAAATTCAATGTTCGACCAAAGTTGTAAAAAACTATCAAAAGTGAAAAAGTTGTTGCATGCATGGAAAAATTTCATGAATTCATAGATGAGAACATTTTTGGTTTGGAATGAAAGATACTATAGTTTATAACATGTCCAAATAGATCAAATTTAAATATTCCAAGGATTTGACTTTAATACAAAAATATGCAAAAGTTAAAAAAACTACAAAAGTTGTTAACAACTTTGACATTTTTTGGATTATTCATGTCATGAGGCCAAACCTACTGTGATAATGTATGTAAGGGTGGGTGGGAGAATGCTAAGGGAGGCCCTATTTGATTTCCCAAGTCTCTAAATCCTTTTAGGTTTCAAAGTTCCAACAAAGTCTCTTAAGAGACTTGTGAGAATAAATACCAAACTTTGATGGAGCAGTTCTTAGAGTTCGTGGGTCTTAGGAATGTTCCATTTAGACCTATAGGTGGATGTGAGATCCATTAATAATAACCTCTCAATTTTTATCAAATTAAAATTATTTGAGCATCCAAACAACAAATGCATTCTTTAAAAATACCTTAGTGGCATTCTTGATGTATTGTTACTAAGAGCCATATATTCCATTCTTCACTCCATGTAGCCAAAATGACTATGTTAACACATTGGGGTGGCTGGGTGAATAATAGGGGAGACCTTATTTCATTCGCCAAGTCTCTCAATCCTTTTAAGCTAAAATATTTTGGCATAGTCTCTTAAGAGACTTGAGAGTGAAAAATGTCAAACTTTGACGAAGCAATTCTTATATTTTTTGGGTCTTAAAAATGTTATTTGGATTTATAGGTGGATGTGATTCCACCACAATAATATCTCATAATTTTTTAATTCAAAATTGTTATATCATGTAAATAATGAAGGTATTCTTTGAAAATGGCTCATTTATGTTCAACCTAATGTTTCCATGAGCCATACTTTTTTCACTTCATGGGATTGAATTTATTGTGCCAACACATCTGAGTGGATTGGTTAATACTAGGGGAGGTATTATTTCATTCCCTTGGTTTCCTTCCTCCATAATAACACTTTTAAGTTTTTGTCAACTCAAAATTATTTGACCATGTCAACAACACATGTATTCCTACAAAATGCCTTATTTATGTTCAATTTATTATTGTGAAGAGCCATATTTTCTATTCTTCACCTCATGAGACCAATCTAATTGTATCGACACATTGAGGCAAGTGGGTTAATTTTAGGGGAGACTTCATTTCATTTCTCAAGCCTCTCAATTCTTTTGAGCTACAAGATTCTAGCAAATTCTCTTAATAGTCTCGAGAGCAAGAAAAAGCTAAAATTTGACAATGCAATTCTCATATTTTATTATGTTGGCACCTCATTTTTTATTTCTCATTTTCTTCCTTATGCTCCATAGGTTATTTATTTGACCCGACCCACACCCTTTGTTTTTTATTAGATAATGTGGGTCACTACTATCATTTCATGTCCCCTTCATTGTCCAACAATTATAACAGATTTGAGAAATTTCAAATCAGCCATCTTGATTAAAATTGTGCCCTTGGATGCTGTATTAATTTTTTGGTAAACCCATAATATCTATTCCCCAACTTTGGACAACACATTTTTAAATTTGTATGGAGGTAAAAAGTAAGAAACACCTTCATTTAAAAATGTAAATTGTTAAAAACCTTCAAACAAAGGTAATTTTTATAAATGGTAAAAAAGGGACCTTCATTTGAATGTCACTTTATTCTTTTTATGGAAATAATAGAATGTTTTTAAATATTTGTGGAAATTACTTTCATTAGAAGGTTTAATTTTTTTTCCTTTGAATGACAAACCATCATTTGAACTTTGAACAAGGTCCTAAAAGTGACCTTTCCATCTTAGACCTTAGATTTTCCTCAAAACTCTATATTTCCAAGTTTGGGTTGGAGCAACAAATGGAATGAATATGATTGGATAATTTGCAAGATTGTAGCACTCAAAATAAGATTTATAACGAGTATAATTTTGAACATATTTAATTTAATTATTATATTTATTTTCTATTTTTTAGTGTACACAAGTTTTTTCAGCAATCGTCAAGGTCTTTGTCAGGTGCACACATGAAAAATAGTAAAATGTATATATATTTTGTTAAATATCTGTGCACTAGGCATTTATATTCTTATTTCAATAAAAAGAAGAAGTTAATTTATATACATAATTTTTTTTAATCTATTATTGAGGTAAGCCATATTTCAATTATAGTTAATCACACTTCAAAAAGTTTAAAAAAAATTATGCAACAAAAAATTATGAAAAAATATCTATACACTCGATATTGGTGTTATGAATCTATGTTTTAAAAAATAATAATTTAATTGTTTGTACAAACAAAGTTACAATTTATTGAAGTAACGACACTTTTTAAAAATATTGTTAATTATAAAAAATAAGTTATTAAAAGTTACATAAACTGTTATTTTGATCAAACTTACCAGATTATAAACTGAAGGCTGAAGATGCTATCAAGGCTAAGTTTGAATGAATATATAAAACTAAGTCTAAAAATTATGTAGTTGATTTTCGATCTTCAAGAGCAGATTAATTATTTATTTTCTATTATCTGCTTTGAGGATCGGAACTCCCATAAGTATGGGTGAGGAAGGCATGTCTTGTGAGACACGTCTTCATGATTGACATGTCTCATGAGAGGACGTGTCTATTGACATTAATTCCTTTAGCCGTCGATTAGCCTCTTAAATAAATCAAACATAATACGTATGCAATTTGATTTAGTTCAATCTGTATATATATCTTTATATATATTTTAAATGTAGATTTAAATCTCATACTTAGGATTTGGAGATCTCGATATAAATGATGATGATGCATAAATGCAATCATCATTTATATATGACCGTAGCTATCAATCTTCAACACTCCCTCTTAGCTAGGGAAGATAACTCTAATCAAGTATATAGTGATATCACCTTACTCGTGATATCAGAAGATATGAAATGCTCCTGAAAGTGTCAAGTCACATGACATTCTTCATAACACATCTTCATTATGGTATGTGCACTGACATCAAGTCTCATGATGTCTTACCATAAAATTCATGGCATATCCACGAATACATTTATCCACCATGATTATCTCATAAGGATCATAATGATCTTCAACTGATATCAAGACTCATGATATCTATCAAAAATGTCCAAGAGATACGATTATGACATATCCACAGATATCAAGTCACATGATATCTATCATGATAGTTCAACTAATCATTGTAGAGTCGTCATTTTACAATGTCAAATACAAGTGTTCATTATTAGAAAGATCGTCACCTTTCAATAATGTACATAGGGGGAGAGAGGGCCCATAAGGCCATGGAGTCACACACATGACAAAAGAGTTTACACATTAAACATCTTTTAAATATATTAGTACAAAAACAATTTGAATCTCAATTTCAATAACAAATTATATTTCAACCATACCAAGTTTCTTCGTGAAGTGTTCAACTTTAACTCTGGAGAGAGGCTTGGTGAGAATGTCTGTTGTTTGATCATTTGTACTAATATACTCCAACTGGATCACATTCCTTTCTACCATGTCTCTTACATAGTGGTAAGGAATCTTAATATGCTTAGATCTATCATGGAATACTGGATTTACTGAAAGCTTAATGCAACTCTGATTATCACAATGGACAATAGTAGGATTCAAGGGCTCACCAAATAATCCCACAAGCAATTTCCGGAGCCATACTGCTTCTCTTGCTCCCATAGAGGCTGCAATATATTCAGCTTCTATTGAGCTTTGTGCCACTAAAGACTGTTTCCTGTAGATCCAAGAGATCATAGTTGATCCTAAACTGAAGCAACATCCTGATGTGCTTTTCCAATCGGTTACACTTCCAGCCCAATCTGAATCAGAATATCCATGTAAGTCTAGTTGGACATTTCTGTATTTGAGACCATATCCGATAGTACCTTGAAGGTATCTTAATATGTGTTTCACAACATCTATTTTCAAAAAACATGCTTTGTTGGTTTAATAGATTTAATGTTGACCTCCGACCAATGACTACTTGGAAAAACCTTTTATTTTGGGCAATTTGATTGCTACTTTGTGGGACCTTCCTATTAATTTTTGTCTTCTACAGTGATGAATGTTGTGATCTTGTAAAACCTAATTATTCTTTTTGGAGGACACTTTCTTGGTGTTCCTCGTCGGTACGGGGTGTTGTTTCTAAGATCTTTTTAGCCATTCAATAATCTAATATATGAAAGACTTTGAGGGGAAAAAAATTGAAAGGATATCTGCTAAGATTAAAATGATGGAAGAAATATGGAAATGGTATAAACAGACGTAATGATTAGTGTGAGCATCTTAATAGTCTCTCAAAATAGGTATATAGTTTCTCAAGATGGTTTTTTCTTTTTAAAATATGGAGACCCATCTCAACAGATTTAATTCTTTAGGTATCTAATGCAAAATATGGCACAAATCCAAATAACACAACTTTCCATCCATTTTTTCCTAAAATGGCCAAAATATAGCACAAATCCAAATAACACAACTTTCCATGCATTTTTTCCTAAGATGGTTCATGAAAGAAAATTAAAGATTCAATTTTATCCAGACGTATTTGTGATTTTTTTAGTTTAATTTTATAATTGTTATATTAGTTGAATTTCTTTGAAGGTGAAGCGAAGTTTAGGGATGAAATTGTGGGAGCCATCTCCCGCCTACTTCCACAAAGGTATCATGTTCCTGCTATGCAAGGAGAAGCACGCATGTGCCAGGTTATACCACCTCGCTAGTTCAGTTCCTATTACAACTCATTGATTTTGTTGTTTATTCATACTTACGTATTAATTGTATTTATTGGTTGCAGGAGATGGTAGATTTCTTCAATGCTGTTCATCCCAACGAAAAGGGAATCCGGATTGCAGGATTATATGGAATGCCAGGCATGGGTAAAACTACACTTGGCAAGGCTTTCAGCAATTTTAATTTTGGGTATTTTGATGGCAAAGTATACCATCGGGAATTCGCTTCTCGAGGCCATTAAATGGACAGACAAAATTTCAAATGGTTGACAAAGGTGAGCAAATTCTTATAGTTTCATATTGTTTGGAAGATATTCTTGCTTTCCCTATAGAATTCTCTGTACATGTTCAGTATTAGGTAAATGACATCTTAGAAATAGACTCATGTACGAAGTGTGTACTTGTTTCACAATTGTAATAGAGTTTACAGGGCCAAAAAGTATTGTTCGTTCTGGACAATATCCAAACGGAAGAAAGCATGAACGACGTGAATGATTTTCTTCAAGCAAACTTGGTTAAAAACAGTTGGGTCCTTTTAAGCGCACGAAGCGTAGATGTTCTTAAGAATTTCATTGATGTGCAATCATGCATGAGCGTCCCAGAACTTGATGAGAAAGAGGCGATAGCCATCTTGTTGGAAAGGACCTCTCTGGCGGAGTCAGCGTTGGAGGCAGAGAACAGAGGTTTTGCTTTGCAGTGTGCAAACAGATGTTCCTTGAAAGAGACCAGTTGTGCTAACACATTTCATCCGTTAGCCTTAAAGACTTTTGGCCGACACCTCTTTACTAAATACGGTTATGATTTGTCAAATTGGGTTCGTGAGTTAGATGGTTTGGATGACATGTTCACTGTGCTGGACAAAGTTTTTGACGATATGGATCCCAAATACCATACTATATTTATGCTTCTCACCGTGTATATGCCGTCTGATATGCCTCTCCACAAAGTTACTGAGTGGCTTGCAGTAAATTGCACGGAAGAGATCGACTTCATTGAGAAAATAGTGAGTTCAATATTTACTTTTGTACTTGTTTAGTTTGTGATAGGGATATTTTTTTTTGAAAAACCATTGAATGAAATATATATTGTTTGTGGGATCAGGTTGAGGATCTATTGCAGAAGGCTTTTATTGAAGAAATTAAACCCAAAATTTGCATACATGATCTGTATATGGAGTTCGCTCAAAGGAAAGCAAGAAAGATGGGAAGATGGCTGTGGTGTAAGCCAGACCTCATTACTCCAGAAGCTAAAGGAGGGTTTGAATTGGCAAAGCTAGAGGATTGCCAGCATCAAGATCTGTCCCAGATCGGCGATAAGTACGTTGAAAATCTATGGGCTCTTCAGGTTGTAGTTGCTCGCAAAGAGATGAGCAACCTTGGATTGAGCTCCATGAAAAATATAAGGAGCCTCATTTTACACAATTGCGAATATCTGGAAGTCCTTCAAGGAATGGAAAATTTGCCATACCTGGCGTGGCTTCAGATAGAGAAGGTACCAAAGTTAAAAGCCTTGAATTTAAGCAGCCTCGCCGCCTTACAATATCTTGAGATAAACACCGGCGGGCTCACCGAGCTTGGAGATCTTACTGGTTGTGTTTGTCTGAGAGAAATTTACGTTCGCTGCTCATCCCTCTGGGAGTTCCCAAGGATAAATGGTTTGCCAAATTTGGAGAAAGCGAGGTTTAAAGCGTGTGGTGAAGTGATCGGCCCACTGGACTGTAGAGCATGCGTAAAGCTTCAAAGTATCGTCTTCGAGCATTGCTGGCAGATGGCTCACATCCCGTTGATCGATGGTTGTTCCAACATATCCAAAATTGTTCTGAACAGATGTGATCAGGTGACGGTATGTTCAGATAAATGTGAGATAATGAAGTTGTGCGTTACGTCAGAAGATGCTTCGGCGCCAAGGCATTCAGAGTGCTGTGATGGACTGAAGAACGTTCTTTTATGGAATATCGTGATATCCACGGATGTTCCGAGTTTGAGACGTTTTTTAAATTTGACCGAGCTCAAACTATACAATTGTAATACATGTGAACCACCGGATGTTGCATGTTGTAGAATGTTGGAGGATGTTTGCTTTTCCTCACTGAAAGATTTAGAAAGCTTTCCCAATTTCTCATCGCTAAGGAAGTTGAAGAAATTATGTTTATGCAATTGCCAGAGGGTTCGAGCTCCTCCCGATATCGGGGGATGCCACGAATTACAGGTGTTTCATCTACTCTACAACGATAATATGAAAGGACTTCCAAAGATGGATGGCTGCCAAGCATTAAAGGAAATCAAAGTGAGTTGGCAATCAGAGGAGGTCCATTATTACTCTCACAGCTATGAATATGACGATCTTGAATTTTGTCCGGATTGCGAGAAAGACCACATTTTCCGGTACATAAATGATTTGTGTATGCCAGTGGAATTGAAGGAGTGGCAGTGGATAAAGCACAAGAGGGTGCGGGTGCAGCAGTATTTATGTGGAGAGGTGGTGTATTATTCTATCACAGCGGCGTGTGAATCGTACGGTAGAAGCGGGCCGCAGAAGCAAGCTTCTAATTCCGACTCTCTTGAGCAAGTTATTATTCAGAGGTCTAGTGCCATCTCCGGTAAGCTTTTAATGCCAACTTTTTAAGTTTTGTTTTTTATGTTAAGAAAATATTTTATAAGTCATTATTTGCATAATTTATATTTTGTATATTTTAAAATTTAACGTAATTTAGAATTTCAAATCTATTAGATTTAAAATTATACTAAATTTTTTAAGTGCATGTTATATATAGTTTTTAAATGAAAATATTTTTTTATTACTGTTAGTTTAGTTTAATTATATAATGTGTATAAATTAGTTTAGATTAAATATCTTTAATTAAGAATGATAAAAGTATGTAAAGTAATATTATTATAAGAAGTTAAATGTGTGAGATGGGGATATTTATTTATGGGAGTAATGGTGAAGAATAAAATTTTATATCACTTGGATTTCACTCATCTAGGTAGAGAAAAATAGATATCCTTAGTGTGGTAACAACCTAAAATGTTTTGTAGACTTATGATTATCTATGGATCAATACCACTACTCTATATCACTTCTATAGAATATGGATATGTTGTGTAGCTCACAAATCTAATTTGGCACAATCACACTTCTAATGTTCTTGATTCATTTTGATCTTTGCTCCTTGAGACTATTAATGATTTGTGATATTTAAAATTACCATTGAAAATCCATTAAAAGAAAGAAAAAGCATGCTCCCCTAGATCGACCCGCTTTATTAGAGTAGCTTTAAAACTATGTAAAGGATCAAAGATATCAATCCCAATAGATTAAAATTTCCTAGACAACTTTTATGCATATTATATTCTTGCTCAAAATCAAAAGTTCTTTTATAGTGAATTCTCTTCAAAGTGATTGAATGATTCTCAGATGCGAAACAATACAAATTGAATGCCATTACTACAAAAATAATAATTAATCATCAAAATTCGTAAAAGTTTAACTCATAATTGTTGGTGTAAATAGGTAATTTACCTAACTAGTTTAATTAGTGGGTCCTATTTACATGTTAAGTCCACTTAAGTCCTAAGAATCTTTCTAGAAGTCTTATTTGCCATGCAATATTATTTTATCATGACATTTAATACGTATTTCTTAAGTCATTTAATAATTTTGAGGTAGTTGTCTCATTGTAAAGAGTTAAGACACATGTCAAGATCTTCTCTTTATCTTATCTCGCATCCTTGCCTTTATAAGCAAGACATCTTATGTATATTTTATATATTCAATCTTACAATGCTGCATCCTTAATCATAACAAGACATTTTTGTCATTTCTCTCTTGTCGAAGATATTTTAGTTTAGCAACTAATATTTTTTGTTGGAAGTTCATCAATAAATCCTACATGGTATCTAAGCTCCAGTGTTGTAGACTCCTTTCTAGAATTGAGGGACATATTTTTGCTTGAAGAGTTTTTGGAAATGTAATTTGGGGTCTCAAGGACTTCACAATTGAATCCAGAGTATTAGAGAAAGTCATAATTGGCTTTTTGTTTCATTAAATTCCAACATATACTACCAAACCTACAAGGGTTTCAAGTTGGTTGAAGGTTACTAGATTCAGAAGGTAGTTGAATTTTTAGAGCACTTTGGGCCAAAACAGACCTTACCATCGTGTTCAAAAGGCCTAAAAACCTAAGGAGCGACTTTCAATTTGTCAAATTTGGACACTTTGTCTTGGGGGCATTTGATAACTTTTTTTCCAATTAGTGTATCCATACAACCATACAGATTTATACTCGGTCATACCATATAAAACCACTGTTGTCAGCCTCTACATCATATATTGAGAGAATATTTTGTGGTATACTCTTCAGAGTATATTTTGGCATATTTTACAATACTTGGTCACTTGGGTTGATTTGTGTCACATCGCTATCAGTGATTGGTACTAAAGGTTAGGTTTTATTTTTAAAAATATTTATAGTTGGTATTCATTTGGTTTAAATGTTAACCCATGTACAATGAGGTTTAGTGCTTGGATGTCGGTAAAAGACCCGCTATCCCTTGCCTAGAGTATGAGGGCTTATGCCCCAGGCGATGAGGCCTTTGGATCACTACCCCACCAACAACAATGTGTAGGAGTCATCGTTGGGAAATCTTTTTTTAATAAACAAATATTGAGTTGACGGTCATATGAGCACCTAGGGACTAATGGCCCACGAGCCCATTTTTGGACCTTGAAAGGTGGAAAAATGGAATGAGGGTGCCTTATGGTTTAGAAAATATTGCACAACCACTTTTCACAAGCCTCTCACTCATAGATAACCCATGAGATCTCAATACAAAGGAGAAAGATATCTTGTTGTAGGGTTGTCCTAGGGACTAAATATAAACTAATGAGGGGTTCACCACCAAGTATAGACATGGAAAAGACAATGAAATGCAAGATGAAATGGAAGACCTGAATATGATGCAAACTTAAATTGAATGACCTAGAAATGCAATGAAACAACACAGAAAACTACAAAACAAAATGTTTGCACCTGGAAATCTGGAGATGGTTGGAAGGAGGTCTAAACACTGGAACTTTTGCCTTTAATGCTAAGTGGGACTCATTTTCCAAGTTGGGCGAATTAGTCCAAAATCTGGATTTCTGTGAGGGAACGAGAATTTGCCAAATGGGTATCAGAATCTATAAGAACTTGAATTTTGACTGAAACTAGAACTCATTCTCCATAAGTGGTGAATTAGTCTAGTTAGGGTTTCATGAAGCTTCAAAGTCTAATCTTTCTCTTCTTTGTCTGCTTTTCCCTTCCTGATTGATCTCTGGATCCAAAACCCTAATTTGTAACCTATAGGTGATCTCCATCTCCAATGCTTAATGACAACTTTGATCTCTTTGACAACTTTTCTCTAATCTTGCTCCTTAGGAAATCTTCAACCTAGTCCTACAAATCACACTCAAAGGAGAGGGGAAAATGTTTGGGGGTTAGCGGAGAGGGGTTTTCCTTGGTCAAACCCCGTTTTGGAAATCAATCCTTGAAATGAGATCAAACAAGAATGGAGAATGATGAATGAACAAAT
Organism: Sequoiadendron giganteum; assembly: GCA_007115665.2. NCBI lineage: Eukaryota > Viridiplantae > Streptophyta > Pinopsida > Cupressales > Cupressaceae > Sequoiadendron > Sequoiadendron giganteum. The sequence goes on from CM021103.1 coordinate 582,605,468, forward strand.
GAGAATGTTGCAACTCACCAAACCCTTGCAATAAAGTGCTACAAATATGTTGGAGATGGTTGCAATGGATGTAGATCTAGACTCTCGCTTGAATGATGTTGATCTTGAATGAAATGCTAGTTTGAATCATGAAACCCTACATCACAATTGTTAACTCCAAAACAAACATGATGCATGGAGACTTTGACATGATGCTTGATGCTTGAATGCTACTCTAAAATGCTTGATAATTAGCTCTTGAGGACTCTTGAATGCTCTTGAGTGCACTTGTAAACTCAAACTTGCTATGAGGATGAATATTTGAATGCTTGGGCGAATGAGTCCCATTAGGCATAATGTATGGAACCAAAACTTAAAAGTGCTTAGAAAGGTGTAAAATCAGGTTTGCGACCCAAAAATCTTGGTAGGACCCATTCGCCCAAAGTTGTGAATGATTTGCAAATCACTAAATGTGGGCCACACAAGCTAAAAATACTTGAATTATGATTAGGTGATGACTAATGTTAGGATTATCCTCAAAATTATACATTAATTAAGGCTTGTGGATGCAATTTAAGGCCAATTAAAGCATAATAAATCCCAATCATTAAATAAAAACCTTACAAAAGTGTGAAAGTGTGTTAGAACACTTTACAACACCCAAGAAAAGGCATTAATTAAGCACATTTTGGTTAAAAATAGGTTCATTAGGCTCAAATACTTAATAACATCATAGAAAAGTGTGAAAGTGGACAACACTTTATGACACCTTTAGAAAGCATAGTTTAAATACATTTATTTTGGTGTACAAGGGCCCAAGACCTAGTGTGAATGTGTTAAACACCTTAAAACACCAAATCAAAGCAACTTTTAAGCTTTATTTAACAAGAAGGAGCTAAACCCATGTGAAAATGCCACTGACGACATTTTTCGACACTACATTTAGCCCCCGCTTTAGTGAAAGGATGAACCTACTTCAAACTCACACTAAAGTACACCAACATGCCTCAAGAGGGGTTTGAATGCACCCATGCTGGCAAGATAGGATGACAACGATCAAGAGGGGTGATCAAGCCCCCAAGATCAAGATCCCATGGCAAACCAACATAAGTACAAAAGAACACACATGAAAAGAATATATAGAGCATCATAAAGCATAAGCATACATTGCCAAAGATAAATAAAGGGAAAACAAAAGGAAAGAAGGATCAAGGTTCGACCATTTGTCCAACATGATGTGGATCAAATCTAGGTTGTTTTTCCGAAAAATGCACTCACTCTAAGGCAACGAAACTTCGAGTTGAAAGTTGGATGAGAGATCCAAAGAGGTGAGACACATACACACATGGCCAGTATGCACTCACACTCACGTGAGTGGTTATGGGAAAGGCATGCCTCGGATTGGGCTTCCTGTCAAAAACCATACCAAAGTTATACCTCTTGATAACTTTGATAAAGTGCCATGCAAAAATGACCTTCGAGCTTCATGAGACCAACAAAACTTCACATGCTTGGAGCTCATGAACAGTGAACTTCGAGCTTCATGAGGCAAGAAAAACTTTGTATGCTTGTAACTCATGAACAAACAAGATGGCTCCACAGGCATGCAAGTTGTGTTATACAAGGTGGCCATATAACTGAAAATTACAAATGGAAAATAAGGAACAATCAATTGAGTTTTGTTTAGTTCATGCAAGGTCTTTATCTTAGGGAACATTGTGCCTAATATCTCCAAGAGAGGAGCAATCAAAGAATATAAGATTCACGACTTAGGGGATGCATTGTGTCACATCAAGCTGCTAAGAGGAATGTAATATGCTAAGAGAGATTACACTCTTGAAAGACACCACACCCAATGCCATCCACAAAGCGAAAAATGCATCATATAAAGTAAGAAGACTGCACCATGGACCATGAATTTAAGAAAAAAAATGCAAAAGGAAATGCTAATGTATGCCCCCACTTTATAGAAATTTCCAAACATCATGCAATGAGCAATTGCTTTAAAGTAGCAAATGATAAATGCAAACATAAAAGGAAGACATGAAAGCTAACTTGGAAAGCCCTACGCCAAGTCATATGTTTTCGAGTAAAGCTATGTCATGCAAGAGGAAAGGGAAAAGAGAGGGGTTGCTCCCAAAATTAAAATCCAAATACATGAGGGATCTATGGATTTAGGGTTAGTATGTTCTTGCTACAATATTTTTAGAGAGCTCAAAACTATCATCATTTCTCAAATACTCATAAAACTGTAAGAATGACACAAAGAGATTGAAAACAAAGAAAAACCTTTTGGGTCAACATGGAAGAGACATGAATGTCTTGACGCCTTACGTCATCCTCAAAATGAAAACACAAGACAAATGAAAAAAATAAAGGCATAAATAAAAGATTTACATCATAGAGAAGAATGAAGGTACAAATAAAGGAATGCCACAAAGAGAGAGAGGTATATCAAACAGAACACCACGGGGGATCGCATTATGCACATGCGATCACACAAAAGAAAATGAAAAAGAAATAATGCACAAGACTAGTAAGGAACAGGCGATTCAACCTATAACTAGCTAGAGGGACAATAGCAAGTTCTGAACTAGGGTCATCACCAAGTTCAACACTCTTCTTAGGAGAATTGTCATTTAAGCTCATGGAAGAGGAAAAAAATGTATTTAATTCATTATGTGCACCTCTTCGACAATTTTAGCAACCTCATCATCGTCATCTAAATTAATCACAACAAGAGGTCGAATGATAATGTCCAAGGAAGGGTTCAACTCTTGTTGTGGTTGTATTACTGGATTGTTTTGTTTTGGCAAAGGAGGAGGCTTGTCATGCATTGCTTCAATCAAGTTTAGATTTTGATTTCTTTGTTTATTTCTTCATTGAACTTTTGAGCAAGGGCACGAGGTCTACGCCTATACTCTCTAGCACCTCTGTTTCTTTTAGTTTGGTTTTCCAATTGTGTTTGTGTAGGAGCGGGTTTATCAACCATAGGTTTCTTTTCTTCCCTAGGGGGAGGAACGAAAGGAACCATGAGGGGTTGTTCAACTACTTTCTCTTTAGGCTTGTAAACTTGTTTGATTCTAGGTGTGAAAGTTTCATTATCTCTAGGTCTTTTGGAAGATGTCGTGGGAAGAGTTGCATGGCAAGTTGATCTTGTTTTTGTGTTATGTCTTTAGGTTCAATCACATGATTTTGTCAAGGATGGAGGGCTCAGTTGAAGGTTTAATTATGTTTCTAAGGGATAATTCTGAGTTTTGTTGCCTTCAATTTGTGATTAAATCTACTATGATGCACAATATAGATATCATTTTCAAAGGGAAACTTTAAGCATTGATGTACAACTGAAGGGACTGCTTTCATGGAGTGAGGCAATGGGTGACCTAGCTTCACACAAAATTGGTCCGACTACGAGATGATGGAGAATGTGACATCTAGATTTTTTGGTCCTATTTGTAAAGGTAGGGTGATCGATCCTATCAAAGGGCAAGAAAAACCATTATGCGTCTTGATCCATGCTCTTGATTTATCATATATTTCCTGGTAAAGTTCATGCACAACTAAGAATTCTTCTATGATCACATTCTCTCCACATATGAGATCTATTAATATCCCATTAGTGGGCTAGTCATAGATTCAACCAGCGATGTAAAGAGGACCATTAGGTGCATTTTTAATTATATCTTGTGAGGAGAAAGAAATCTTAAGAGGCTTTTTAGGTCAGCCCTTACCTTGTTGAGTTTCAACCAATACAATCAAACCATCAATATGATTTTGTTCTTATTGATCCTTAGGATTGTGTTGAATTATATCTATGTTCTTATCATCCATGTCAACATTAATTACATCATTCTTTGTAGTTTCACTAGCTTTGACAAATGAAATATTATGTTTCGGCATAGGGTTCCAAAAGCTTTTATTTTATTTTTATCTTATCTTTTGTCTTGTGTTTTCCTTTTGGGGATGATGGAAGGCATTGAAACATTCATGTCTCTTCCATGTTGACCCAAAAGCTTTTATTTTATCTTTATCTTTTCTTTTGCCTTGTGTTTTCCTTTTGGGGATGACACAAGGTGTCAAAACATTTATGTTTCTTCCATGTTGACGCAAAAGGTTTTTCTTTGTTTTCACTCTCTTTGCATGTCATTCTTCCAATTTTATGTGTATTTGTGGAATGATTAAAGTTTTGAGCTCTATGAAAATATTGTAGTGAGAACATACTGACCTCGAATCCATAGATCCCTTATGTGTTTGGATTTTCATTTTGGAGGCAACCCCTCTCTTTTCCTTTCTTTTTGCATGTCATAGCTTTATTTGGAAACATATGACTTGGCATAGGGATTTCAAAGTTAGCTCTCATGTACTCTTTATTGTTTGCATTTATTATTTTATAGTTTAAAGTAATTTCTCATAGTATGGTGTTTAACAATTTCTTTAAAGTGGGGGCATACATTGGCATTATTCTTTTGTATTTTTATTTTTTGTGGTTGATGGTGCAATCTTTTTTTTCTTTATACAATATGTTTTTCGCTTTGTGGATGACGTTGGGTATAATGTCCTTCAAGAGTGTGATCTCTCTTATCATATTGCATTCCTCTTAGTGGCTTGATGCGACACACTACATCCCCTAAGTTGTGAATCTTTTATTCTGTGATTGGTCCTCTCTTGCAAACATTAGGCACAATGCTCCCTAAGTTAAAGAACTTGCATGAACTAAGCAAGACTCCCTTGAATGTTCCTTACTATTGCATTTAAATTTTTCACTTATATGGCCACCTTGGATAACATAGCTTGCTTGCCTATGGAGCCATCTTGTTTGTCATGAATTCCAAGCATACAAAGCTTTGCTTGTCCCATGAAGCTCGAGAATCATTTTTATGTGGTGCCTTATCAAAGTGAACCACCAAAATTGAAGGGGGGAAAGATGCACTCTTACACCTCTAGGGTTTTGCACCTAAGAGGAAAGAGGTCTTTCTTTCACACCTTTTCACTTTAGGGTTCATTCAAAGGGGGAGTTAGGGGCTTAAAGTGATGTGTGTGGAGTGTCCTAAATGTAGTAGACTGAAAAGCAAAGATTTATTGAATGCTAAACTATAGAAATGTGAAGTGTTGGAAAAGACAATGTTGTATGCAAACATATATAAAGTGACCTAATAATGTACACTAAAATATACAAAAATGGAATAGATAGAATGTGTGCACCTGGGATTAGCAAAGGAATCTGATTGAGGTCTAAAATGCTGATGAAAGTGTTGTAGAAGTCGAAAGGGACACTTGTGTCAATTTGGGCGACCTAGTCCTAGATTTGAGAAAGTTGGCCTGGAGTCTGTTTCTGCCAAATGGGTGTTTGAAGATGTGAAAATCAGAAAAAGACCTATCGAGTCGGATGGTCACCATTGGTGGCGACTTAGTCCTCTTCAGGATTTTTGGAATTTTTAAGGGGAAATGGAAGGCCCCGGTATGCACCTTGGTTCTTCATAGTTGTCTACTTTTGAAACTCTGATATTCAGGCTTGAAGGTGACTTTTGGTGGATGTTTGGACTTTGAAAGCAAGGAGAGGTCTTCAACAAGTCTTCAAAGCCATCAATGATCTTCAATGTACCTAAATTTGCAAACACACAAGGAGAGAAGGAGAAAATGTTGATTGCTAAGGATTAGGGGTTTGCCTTGGTCAAACCCCTTTTAGGTAACTAAACCAAAATGAATAGAAATAATGTAATGAAGCATGAATTAATGGAGTGAGTTACCTTGTCATGATGAGAGATATTGTGTTGTTGCAGCAATCAACCTTTGAATGCTTCAGAAAAGATATTTTGTTGACTTGGAAGGATCAAACCCTAGCTTGCTTGAGAAGGAGTGGATGAGACGTGAAGAGTTGTGAATAATGAGTGTGCCTCTAATGATAAATTAGGGTTTTTAGGCTTATTTATACAATTTGTGCCCTAATTTTCACAAAATAACACCATAGAGGCCGCCCTTAGGGTTTTAGAGACAATCCTGAAATAAATTAGGTTAAAATTTGATTTTTATGCCACAAAGGTGGCAACCTAGTCCAGCTAGGCATTTTTTATTAGTTATCGAGGATTATTATGTGGTTATTGATGTTTGTCAGGATTGTCTCATGAAAACACACTAAGATGGGACTTATATGTGTATTAAGGGGTCATTATAGCATAATAAGGGGTTGATTAAGTTATGACAAGCCTAGGAAAGTGTGAAAATGTCTTACAACACCTTTACACAAGGCTTAGAAAGAGGTAAAAAGAGGTTAAAAAGGGTCCAAAATCTATAGGAAAGGGTCCAAATGAGTGAAAAGTGTCAAAGGCTACACTTTTTGGCGACACACAAAGTTATCAAGAGTTATAACTTTGGTATAGTTTGATGGGAAGTTGAACGAGGGTATGAATTTCCCTTAGCCACTCATGTGTGTGTGAGTACATACCAGCCATGAGTGTATGTGTCTCACCTTCTTAGACTTCTCACCCATCAGACAACTTGAAGTTTCGTTGTCTCAGAGTGAGTATGCATTTTTTTTGGACAAACAACCTAAATCTGATCCACATCATGTTGGACAAACGATCGAAGCTTGATCTGCCCTTTTTCATGTTGTTTAATTTCCTTTGTGTCTTTGACAGTGCATGCTTGTGCCTTGTTGTTGCTCTTTATCATTTTTCACGTTTTTTCTTTTGTGCTTATGTTGGTTTGCCATAAGACCTTGGTCTTAAGGGCTTACACAACCCTCTTGATCATGGATGTCCTATCTTACTAGCATTAGTGCATTTGAACTCCTCTTGATCATGACCATCCTATCTTACTAGCATTGGTGCATTTTGTCTACTTTAGTGTGAAATGGAAGCAAATTCCTCCTTTGACTAAAGTGGGGCCTAGATGTGATGATGGAATAAGGCCCCTTTAACATGGCCTTGATTTAGTGTTGTAATATGTCTAACATATTCACATTAGGTCTTGGGTCGTTGTGAACTAAATGAGCTTATTGGTGCCTTATTTGGAGTGTTGTAAAGTGTCGTAACACACTTTCACACTTTTCTAGGGTTTTCATTAATAATTGGGCTTCTTTATGCTTTAATTGGCCTTAGTTTACATCCACAATCCCCATTTAATGCATCTTTTCAAGGATAATCCTAACACAAATCAATACACAATCATATTTCAGTTGTTTTCAACTTGTGTGGCCCAAATTCAGTGACCTGGGACTCATTCGCCACCTTGAGTGAATGAGTTCCACCTAGATTTTGGGTCCTGAACCTAGTTTCACACCTTTGTAAGCATTTTAAAAATGGCCCCAAAAAATATGCCTAATGGGACTCATTCGCCACCTTGGGCGAATGAGTCTTGTGTGGTGACAAATGAGTCCCATGTGGCCCAAAATCAAAATTAATTCAAATTTTTGGTGGGATTTTATCCTACTAGATTTTATGTTGACTTGTAGTGTAATTTTGAGAATTCTTGCAAAATTGAGTATAAATACAAGCTTCTTTCACTCGTTTTCACCCCAAGCATTCAGGTATTCATCCTTATAGCAAGTTTGAGTTCACAAGAGAATCCAAGTGTTTACAAGAGAATTCAAGAGCATTCAAGGGAAAATTATCAAGCATTTTAGAGCAGTCTTCAAGCATCAACCATCATGTCAAAGTCTTCATGCATCATGTTTGTTTTGGAGCTAACAATTGTGGTGTAGGGTTTTATGATTCAAGCCAGCATTTCATTCAAGATCTCTCACCTTCAAGCAAGAGTCGAGATCTACATCCATTGGAGTCATCTCACACATTTTTCCAGTACTTCATTGATAGGGTTTGGTGAGTTGCAACATCATATATTGTTCATTCATCGTTCTCCATTCCTATTTCATTCTATTTCAAGGTTTGATTACCAAAACAGGGTTTGACCAAGGCAAACCCCTATCTACTAACAAAACAACATTTTCCCCTCTCTTTTGTGTGTTATTTACAGGTCTAGGTTGAAGGCACATCAAAGAGTAAGATTGGAAGGAGTTGTCAAAGTGCATAGAGTTGTTAAAGTTGTCATCAAGCCTTGGAGAACATTGGAGAGCACCTACAGGTTGATTTACAGAGATTCGGATCCAGAAACCTGAAGAAGCGGATTGAGCGGACTGAGAAGAGCATATTCAGATCTTGAAGTTTTAGAAATCCCTAATTGGACTGATTCGCCACTTCTAGCGAATGAGTCCCATTTTTTTTGTCAAAATTCAGATTTTTACAGATTCAGATACCCATTTGTCAGATTCTTGTTCCGGTACAAAAACCTAGATTTTAGATGGATTTTCCTAGATTGGTGAATGAGTCCCACTCAACATTAAAGACAATTTCTAGCATTTCAGAGCTCCATTCAGCCATCTCCATATTTTCAGGTGCATACATTCCCTTATGTAGCTTTCTGTTTTGTTTCATTTGCATTTCTGGGCCATTTAGTGAAGGTTTGTATTGAATTAGGGTTTAGCATTACATCTTACATTTCAACTTGCATTGCATTTTTCTTTTGAAGTCTTAACTTGGTGGTGAACCCCTTATTAGCTTACAATCAACCCCTAGGACAACCCTATTGCAAGATTTCTTTATCCTTTGCATTGAGATCCCTAGGGTTATCCTTAAATGAAATTGGAAAGTGGGTGTGTACTATGTCTTAAAACCATACGAAAGCACCATACCACTTTGACAACATTTCATATATTAAAAGTACTATTTAATTAAATAGATTAAAAAAATAAAAATGATAAATAATAATAATTAATTAATAAGTAGCAGCGAGACTAAGACAATAGTAAGGGCATATTTTGTTAGTGTAATTAATATTTAATTGCACTTGCATAACTTTACTTAGGTTTTGCTTAGGTAATAATTAGTTTACTTAATTAATAAGTAAGCTTTATTTAGTTGAGGTGTTTTTAGGTCAACATTAGGGTTGCATACATTGCTTTTATAAAGCAATTCTCTTATTGTAATTTCTTAATTCTGAATATTATCAATTTGCATATTTCATGCAAAGCTTTGCTTTTTTGATGTTTTCTCTTATGTGGAAGGTGTTTAGGTTTGCATGTCTGATCTAGGGTTTCTAACATGGTATCAGAGCCATGGCATGTAGCCACTTCTCAGATTTTGGAGAAATTCGATTGTAGAGCACGTTCGGAGTTCCTCGAGGGATCTGACCTTGAGCATTTTTTTGGTGCATCCTGGAGCAAAACGAACACCACCATCGCATTCGCAGCGACCCAAAACCCTAAGATCGCCCTTCATTTCATCGATTTTGATGAAGTTCGGCCCAAAACACTAAGATTGCCCTTCGTTTCATTGATTTCGCCATACGGCCTCCCCAACACGCATTTTGAGGCGAAAATGACACAAAAATTGAAGAAAAAGATCGAAATCGGCGTTGGTTTCTGCGCATCCAGTGTTGCAGGAAAGCGTCGTCTGGCGGCCACTGAGCGGCCACCAGGCGGCCGCCGGTCCGCCACTGCCGAGTGGCGCTCAGCCAACCCGTCACCAAGTCCACCCAGCCCCCGCAGGCCCAGTCTACTTCGGCTCCGGTCACATGGGGGACCGGGCGCTATGCGCCCTGGCCCCGGTCGACTTCTGCAGAAACCATGTGGTCACATGGGCGACCAGGGGCTCCGCCCCAGCCCCCTATCTGCCAGCCCTTGGTCGCGCACAAGACCATGGGCCGAAATATTTTTAGCCCCCCGCGCTGCCTGTAGGCCTTATTGGCTAAATTGGAGCACTTTTACAAAATCGGGCGTAACTTTTTTGTAAGGTGTCCTTTTTTCGCAAACAAGATACTATTGGAAAGCTGATTCCAACGCCGATCCAGTGGTGTTGGTAGTTTTTTCTGATTTTGCTCCAGTTTAATTTTTCAGGTCTTTGAACTCATAACTTGTGTTTTTCACTTCGGAGGGCATATCTTTTAACTTAGTGATCCTATTTTCACTATTCTTGCGGCATTGGAAAACTGGTTCAGTCCTCTACACAGGTCTGAGGTATTTTTTAATTTTCTGTTTATGCATGTTTAGGCATTCTCTCCTTTTGCAATCATTGGGGATTGTAATAAATGAATTGATATAAAGTTCCATCAGGGGGGTTTTTCTTGCATAATAATCTTCATTGTGTTTTGATGACAACTCGAATGGGTTGTAATTTGGTTTCTTAGTTTCTTTTGGCCATTTTTTTGTCTGAGCTTGACACATATCAGATTCATTTTGGTTCACACTTTGGATTGAGAGCCTATGGTTAATGATCCGCATCGGATCCATCTTAGTTTGAGGGCCACTAAAATTGTGGTTAATGTTCCAGAGTCTTTATGGTACTTTTTCCCATGGAAGAGTTTCATTCTTATTTTGACATCGGCATCGAGATACACGGCTTCCAGATTCTGTCATCATTCATATCATCTACTGTTGCTTTATGGATTCCAAGGTTGTTCCAGTTTGGAGTGTTCGAGTGTTCTGTGGCATCGGGTTTGCTGTTGCTTTTATCATGATTCCTTGAGTCAATTAGTGACTCTCATCCAGTTTTAGTAGTAGACAAAAGTATCTTTCCTTGTTTTCCAGATTTTGGTTCCAGTGTTACTCTACAGAGTTCTTCCAGTGCTTCTTTGCAGCAGTCATCTCATTGTAGGGGGGGTTGTCCCACTGGGTTTTCCTTCTCTACCTCATTATTGCATTTGTACATGGGTACCTGATCAAGCCTTGTTGCCGGGACCCATTCATGCTTTCTTGCATTCATCTTAGTTTTAGGTGCATGCTTTTTTAGTCTCCCTAAGTTTCACTTATGGGGGGGTGTTAGTGTAATAAATATTTAATTGCACTTGCATAACTTTACTTAGGTTTTGCTTAGGTAATAATTAATTTACTTAATTAATAAGTAAGCTTTATTTAGTTGAGCTATTTTTAGGTCAACATTAGGGTTGCATACATTGCTTTTATAAAACAATTCTCTTATTGTAATTTCTTAATTCTGTATATTATCAATTTGCACATTTCATGCAAAGCTTTGCTTTTTTGATGTTTTCTCTTCTGTGGAAGGTGTTTAGGTTTGCATGTCTGATCTAGGGTTTCTAACATATTTGTCCTCCATAGCATTTCTTGACAACATTTTTACATTTCCAGAATCCTCACAACATCTTCGTACTTCTCAGATACACACATCATAGCTTGTTGTTGCATAATTTCATCATTTGCATCTCTCATTTAGCTTGCATAACTAGGTTTTGTAGGTTGAATGCTTATTTGTCTTTTCCAAGCATTTGTTTGGTGGTGAACCCCTAAAAAGCTTAAAGAACCCCCTTCCTAGGTCCTCCTAATTGAGAATTGACTCACCTTGTAAGGTTGATGGTCAATCCAATTAGGGTTCTTAGGACATTTTTGAATGATTAGTGGGAAAAAGAGTGACATTTTATATGTCTCCATTTTTACTCAAATCATAGTTAATACATATTCTGTATGTTCAACTCCAAAAAAATTGTCGAATTGGATAAAGACCTTGTTTTATTATTGGCTCCATCACAACATATTAATACCAACATATTTTAAGTTTTATTTATTTTAGTTTGTTCACATTGCCATGTTTGAATGTATGACAACATAAGGGGTTATCATAAAATACATTCTCAGACACCCATATGAAAAATCATTTGTCATAATAAGTTACTCAACCTTGAGTTCCCCAAATCAACATGAAGACACAAAGTGACAACCAAAATAGGAGTGCACTATGCAAAAGGTATGATTTGTGTCAAGGTGAGTGTTGTGCTTTTGTGATAATATCTATTACAACACTTCAGGGAAACCCTCTTTAGTTTAGCATAGCCATAAGTGAAAGAGGTCTTACCCACATCAATAATTGCTCTTTAGTTACCTAACCTAAATATAGGTTTTGTGGATATTCTTCCCAAATTTGACACCCCTGCCACTTAAAAGACTGTTCAAACTTAAAAATTTGGAACTTACACCTCATATCACCAACAAATGAATAGTAGTTGTCCTTCCCCAAACAAATCCCTTAAATGAATTAATCTCTACTCAAAACTATTAGCCACCTTTTTTTAATATAACTCTATATTTATTTATTAATAAAAAATTATTTCTAATATTTTAAATATATATTTACTTAAATTTAGATACTTTAAAACTAATATCTATATCTATATATATATTTAAATGATTTGTAAGTGATAAACAAAATTATGTTTCTTATATAGAAGATGATATCACCAATAAAACAATCCTTGAATAATACACAATTATCAAAATGGCTGTACTTCCTCTTCGATTTTATTTTCAGCATATGAAATGGAACTAAACGGTGTTTCAATGACAGATGAAGATGATCTTATAAGATTTAGAGAAAATGTTATGAGAGCCATCCATCGCCTAATTCCACCCAGAATAAGGTTTCCTTTCTCATCCATGCAGGAACCAACAACACGCATTTTGCTGGTAAAAGCAATTTTGTTTCCTGTAGTTTTGAAGTTATCTAATTACTCGTACTCTCAGACTTATATACTTCCAATATATTGTTGGCAGAGAAAAGAAATATTCCCCATCAAAGGCATCCACGTCGCAGGATTGTATGAAACAAGCAACGACAAAACAACACTTTCCCAATCTTTTTATAACTTCACCTTGAAGGGATTTGAAGATAAAGTCTCCACTCGAGAATTTTCAGAAGGCAATTCAATGGAAAGACTAAATAATACACTCAAGTTCCTCACCAGTTCACCAAGCTTGGAAATGGCACTACCCACAAACGAATTCTTGGTGAGCACATACGTATATTTTAAGTTTTGTTTAAACTTTGCTATTTCCTTTTGAGATGAAAATCTATGACACTTTTAAGTGTTTTTGTTGGTAGTGAAAAAAGTCTTGTTCCTAAACTATAATTATTCTACCTTATTTATTATAAAGTACAGGATCGACATGCATTCTCCAAAAGACCAAAGTTCAATATTATGATATTGTTAATTAGATACCAAATATCTGATGAATTCATGGACAATAATTTGATGGACATAATTGGAGATTTCCATGGAAATTGGAGAGGAACCACCCGCATCATTATCCGCTCGCAAAGGTATACAATTATAGAGTTATCAAGGCCCTGAAGACTCAGCGGTTCAGCACGCTTCATTAAACATTGAACAATATGCATCCCATATAATGGTTTCATGTCTAAATTGTATTGTCCGTAGGTAGTGGCGCCAATCAATAAATGTGGGTTAATAATTTGACACTGATGGTACGTGTTCAATATTAAACTATATATTAGTCTAATGGAAACATTTGAAGGAATTATCAATAGAGAGGATTTGTATTCGGTAAAACTAACATTAAATTGGCGAGTACATATCATTATATACATTGCTTAAACTATATCAATCTCAAAAGATATTTTTATCAATTGTTTAGTTGAATAAATATTATTGAAATATATGTTATGGTAAAGATAAAATATTTGGAAATGATTTTTTTTTTTTTAAATTAATAGAAATTGAATTTTGAAACATAATTTAAAATACATATATAAAAGAATTTAAGATTAGTGTTTAAATTTTATTTTTATTTTTATTTTTCAAATATGAAAAATTAAGAGAGTGAAATAGGAGAAGTACACAAAGTGGTCCATATTTTCTTAGAAAACAATTACATGATACGAGGTGTGCTCACTCTAGATTGTTGATATTTTCATAACATTTTATCAATTTCATTAGTGGAAAGTTAGATAACATCACTAATGTCTGCGAATTTTTTAATGAATATTTTAGTTTTTACTAATTATCAAATAAACACATTATGGAGAATAAAAATTTAAGCATGTTACCCTCTAATTTTATTTTTTAATATAAGTATTTTTTCAATGTGAATAGAATAGGACATAAAATGTGAAAATATACTTTTAAAAATTTGGATGAGTAGATCAAAAATTATGTAGGAAAATAATGCATTTATTTTTGATAAAAAAATGAAGACACTAATTAAACAAATTAGAGATCAGTATCTTAATATATATAGATTGCTTAGAAAGCTAATGTAGATTTTTATGACATCCTAGTATTTTTTAATTTTATATTTAAATATGTGAACTTGATGGATAGTACACTTGACATTTTTTGCATATGATTTCTATAAAAAAAAACATATATGTGACACCAAAATTGAAAGTTTAATCTATTGGGCCCCAAAACTATTGCTTAACTCTAGAACTCAATTTCACCTCTAAGAATAAGGGATGTCATCAAGTTAGACAAGGGTTCATTAACAAAATACTAAGGGTTGAAGGGAAGCAAGAGTGAATAAACTCTCCTACACTTCAAGCTTGACATAAAACTAAGAGGGTATTTCTAGAGGTAGCCTAACTAAATGGTATGCGATGAAAGATAATGAAAGGTATGCAAATAAAAGTTTTATATAATGTAAGTTTAATCCCCAAAGGTCGCTATTGGGTTAAAGCTAACCAGATACATAATGACCTCTTATGTAGCAAATATGGACAACATTGCAAGAAGTGAAAGATTCAAGCAAGTTAGCATGATCAATAGAAATCAATAAAATAATAGGTTTCACAAAACTACCTAATTTCAACCCATAGAGACCCTAATCTAACAATGAATCACACGAAGACAATATAACTCAAATAATAAAGCAAATAATACCTCAATTCCTATGCCAAAGTTGATTCTCATCCATTGCTCTTCTCAATTTTGCTTGTTTGCTCTCAGATATGTAGTGTGCAATATTCACAATCAATGTAGATGATTGACAACAAGATCTCAAAACGAATGATATGATGTGATAGCAAAATATTAAAGATTGTGGTTAACCTTGAAATGGATTTTATAGCTTTCTTTTATAGAAATCCAAATTAGATGGATGGTGAGGATTGAGTGATGATGTAACATGGTTAATGGTGGAGATTGATTGAGGGAACAATAATTAATAATCATAATTAATTATTGTGGAATAGGCAAATGAATTAAATGATGGAAGGGATAGATGAATTAAATAATTACAAAAATATTTAATTTAGGAGGTGATGGATGAATAGTTAAATTTAATTATAGAAGAAGAGAGGGAGATAAATAATTAAATAATTGGAAATAGTTATTTAATGATAGATGAGAAGAGAAATTAAATAATTAAATGATTGAAAAACAATCATTTAATTATAGAAGAGAATGATAGTGAATAATTAAATAAATAAAAAATATTTAATTATAGATGAAAAGAAGGAAATTAGGGACATAATTAATTAAATTAAAATTTAATTAATTAATCTGAGAAGAATAAAGATAAAATGAATAGAAGAAAGTGGCATTAGGGAATAATTAAATAATTAAAAATTATTTAATTATGCAAGAAAGATGTCAATTACTGTAAAAATATTGTTCACAAGCTCATGACATTTTTCAGTGTCTACAACTAGTATGTAGGTATTATTTACTTACAGACTAAATTGCTCATATATCAATAGAATGTGGTTGTAGAGATAATGAGTCAAACCTTGATGGAAAGAGCTAAAACTTGTAAAATATGGGTACGCAAGAAACATTTTATTTCAAATTTAAAGTTAATTGGCCGTGAGGATTATGTTGATGTGCCTAAAGAAAAGTGATCTAAACTAAATGCAAAAGTAAAAAATTGCATCTTCATTTGTTACGTAGTGAAGATGTTAAAGTTTATAAGATTTGAAATCCACTAACCCGAAGAATATAGTTTATTCTAGCGATGTGATTTCAAGGAGTTTAGATCATTTTAAAATATTATATAGATGAAAGGAAAAGAAAGAAAAAGGATGAATTTTGAGACCAAGGTCTAAATTTAAAAAGATGTACATGTGGAAGAACTATATGATGGATTATAAGATGAGAGAAAGAGAGTATTTAGGTGAGACAAATGAGGGTTTTGAGAATAGTAAGCATGTAGAATAATAGATTGATGGATCCATTACTCTATGATACAACATAATCTAGTTGAAAAGTATAGCTCACTAGAGTTTTGTTATGTATTTTGTTTGTTATGTATTGATTATGACATGAGTTCTTTCAGGGAGGCTCTATCTTTGTAGGATAGTGAGTTTTAGGTGAAGAGAATTCTAGATGAGATAATGGAGTTGGATAGATGCAATACTTGATATATTATTAGTTTCCTCAAGGAAAGGAATTACATTGATTGCAAATAGGTATACAAGAAGAAAAATAGAGTAGACAATCAATTAGATAGATACAAGGCCAAATTGGTTGCTAAAGGATACTCCTAGAGTGAGGGACTTGATTTTGTTAAAATTTTCTCTATTTTTGTGATCTTATCTTCTATTATATTTATTTGATCCATTGCTTCAGCTTGTATTTTTAAGACTAAATAAATGGGTGTTATTACTTCTTTTTTATGGGGATCTTGAAGAGTAGATTTATATTTGATAGCCTAGCATTTTTTGGTTAAGGGGAAGGAATTTTTTTTTTGTAGGATAAAATGGTCAAGTTGTATGATTTGGATAGTCTTGTCATATGCAGAATCAAGAAATCAATGCTTTTGCATTGAATTTAGGTATTTTAGGAGTGAAGAGGATCATTATGTTTATCTTAAGATTATTGATGATTAGATTATAATCATTATCTTGTATGCGAATGATATGTTGTTAATTGGTAATGATAAGAGAATGATTAGGGAACTCAATGTTGGTGTCAACCACCTCCCAGGAGCACCATCTGCAACAAAAAACCTTTAGGAGTAGAGAAAAGCACTATGCAATTTCACCAAAAGTGAATGAAAATTGAGATGCAATAAATTACATAATGTACAGCCTTTTAAAGGCAAGAAAAAATGCAACAGGTGAACAACCACCCACTATGGGAAAAGACTAATTAACCCTATGTTAACACACTAACACCTAAGACTCAACTTTCTAGTACATTCAATATGAAGGATTTAGAGGTAAACATTTTGATTTTGGGAATGAAATTCAATAGTGATTGAACTCATAAAAAACCATTGTCTCAGTCAAAGTAAGTATATTGATACTATTTTGCAACTCTTTGTTTTGTATGATTATAAATTTGTCATTTATCTTTTACTTATAGGCACTATTCATTTTGATATGTGTCGAATCTATATGGTGATACAGAGGATATCTCTTATGTGTCTTATACTAGTGCTATTGGTAGCCTAATATATGTAATGGTTTATACTACACTCAATATTTCCCACGTAATGGGAGTTTTGAGTAGGTCTATGTTCAACCCTAATAGAGAATTATACTTATATTAAGAGGGTGCATAGATATTTGTGCAAGACTTTTGATCATTGTTTACTTTATCATGGTACTAATGATGTGCGTGAGAAATTGGACTTACAAGGCTATGTCGATATGACTTGTGTAGGAAACTAAGGATAGTTGAAATCCCATTAATTGTGGTTTCTTTAATTAACAACTCTATCAATTGGATGAGTGAGAGGTAACCCATGATTATTTTTTCTATCACTGAAATAAAATATATGGTTGCTACACATGCTTATAGAGAGATAGTGTGGTTGAAATATTATGCTTTGAAGTTGATTTAATTGTAGGGTGGTTCATGTTAGCTATGATATTCATAGTACTATCTATTTGGCCAATAATCTCATGGATCGTGATTGCATAAAACATGTTGCTATACAAACTATATTTCTCCGTCTATAATTGGGGACTCCAATTTCTTTTTGGCCTTGATACAACGGCACAGGTAATAATCTGTACCCTCTTCATTGTTTTCATCTGCAATTACCACATAAACGTGCCCTGCATTGATATGTTCATCTTGTTAGATTTATTTACTGAGCAACATAATAAAACTTGTAAGTAAGATATATTACCTGGTTCTAGTAGGTCCGATACATGATCAAAGTCAATGGATGATTGCATCTCCCTGATTTGTAGAGCCGTTGGGAGCTGATAAGTGTCAAGTGGGGTTCGACTTCTTACAAACCATTCATCAACCCACTCTGTTGACTCGCAATCATTCCATGATTGAAGTGTACATGCATAACAAAAGCATGCCATCTTCCTTGTATGGATAGTCCATGTACCTGCATTGGAGCTTCTAAAAGAGTGTAGCTCACTCGATCCTGTTAGTGTACAACAATCCTCATATTTTGCAATGCTAGTATCATCTACTAAATGAAAAAATCTACGAACTAAAGAATTGCCTTCACTACTTGGACCCATTGAACCATTGCACCACTGGACAATTGATCTTGCATCCTTCAACTTTACACTGTTTTTGTACTTTAACTCTTCTCGTGCTAGGGCTCTTTTGATACATGCACCTGCTCCATCTTTCTCCCCCTTTCCATGCCCGGCCTCTGAGAAGTTCCACATATGTTGAACACCACTAATCCTATGCATCCTGCTCAACTAGTAAAACATTCTGGCGTTCTTGAATTGTGATGTACAATTATCTAACCATATGATATGTTGACTAAATGGTATGCCCCTACTAGCTAGATCAGAATAGAACATATGAAAGCAACCTTGAAAAAACTCTGCAGAATGTGTGCGATCATCACTGATGGAAAAGTGATACTCCCTCAATACTTTCCTATTTTCCTCTGTACTATCATTTGCATGAATGAATGTTATATGTACAAATATAGAAACCTGCACAGAGTTGTAGTACTATGATTGCACCCCGTTCTATGGTTGTAGTGTGTAGTTCTCAGCGAAGTCGACAACTGAAATGATATGACGAAGTGGAAATGTGTCCTTGCATAACTTGAACTGTGAGTCCAACCATTGTGCTCTGTGTGTATGCATTGCATAATCATAAACCACCCGATCACGAAAAATGCCCATAAACTGATACATTGGAATCTTATCACTAACCAATTCACACTTCTTTGCTTCTTTCCCATCTTTTAGACTGTATGCCACTGTCGTATATTTGCAAAATTCCATAATTTTGTCTCCAATTGTGTGTGCACTAGCCATGTGTTGGAAAATTGGCAAATGTTGCATGCCACCACAATGATCACAAGTGCCATCCAAACATGCTTTTTTGTAAAAAATTTGACCATCCTCTCTTTCACATAAAATGGAAGACAAAAATTTCCTTGACGATTTAGGTGGAGGCATTATGTTACATTCCTGCAAAACATTGTCAGCATCAATATCTACACATATACGTCGATAAACATCATAATGGTTAGAAAACTCAATATGAACCCTACAACAACAAGTAGTGCGTGTGTGATTTATTTTGACATAAAAAGGCTTTAGCATTTCAAAATACCTTTGAAATATTTTAATTTCAGGAAACTTTTGTACAAAATCAGCAAAAAATTGGGTTTGAATGGTATCCAAAATAATGCATTGGATGTGGCTCACGGTTTATACTACCAATTCTCCTTCTTACAACATCTCTTTGATTAGGAGAGGTCCTTGTGTTATCCTTCCAATAATTCACAATTAAAGATCTCAAGCCTTGAGCAATTCTTGTGTCTTTCCGTGGCACTCTACTCGAAAATGCCCATAACTCATTGCTATTTGGATCCTCCACTCTTTCACGCCTTCCTTTGGCTCTCATTAGAGATGATCTAATTATTATCAAAGACTTAGTTGCCTTTGTAAGGTTCACCTTGTTCCTTGTTTGACTGCTTAACAGTGTTGTTGTCATCACATGTCGTGTGGCACAACTATCCTTCGTGCGTGAGGTGGAACCCACGCTCTCATATGCACTCATCAAGTTCCTTACAATGGAATTTTCACTTGAGTCATTCAAAACTCTTAGCGCAAGAGCCTTCATGGTGGGCCTAAATTTGAGTTGCCTCATCATTTCAACAAATAGTTGTCATCTTCCACCCTCACTTAGCTTCGCAAAAAACAAACTCCATATCCTTTCTGCATATCTTTGACATGTACGTTTTAGAATCTTATTAGGCATCCATTTCAAAACATTGGAATCAATATCAATCAAAAATGTAGGTTTTCTATGCAAAACTCTAGGAGGAGTTCTCAAATGTAAATTTGTGTCAATATTGGGAAGGTCAACAACATCGGGGATAGATCGTGTACCTTCAATTAGAGGTGCAACTGATGACATACCTTGAGATTGACATGTAAACAATGTTGTACCTCCAACTTGAGATGTCGTTTGTGGAGTTCCTTCAAATAGAGATGTGTTTGCTGATGTACTTTCAAAACGCAATGTTTTTGATGGTGTGTCTTCAATTGGAGATGTGATTTCCGATGTACCTGGAGAACCACATGTTCTGGTCAATGTGTCTTCAACTGGAGATGTGCATTGAGATTCACCTATGGTTGATGATGTGCCCCCAACTTCTGTATTCATTCCTGTCCTTCCACAAAATTTCCTCATTCATTCCCTTTGTTTTGCCAATTTGACATCTCTCTTAGATTGCACATAAGTTTGTGGCTGTATGGGCTGCAATTCCTTTGCTTCACAAGCTACATTTTTTGATTCTCTTCTCCTTGCATTTTTAACTGCACGCTCTTCTGGTGTTAGAGGCTTCGGTCGTTTCCTCGGCATGACCTTGAATACTACATGTCCACAAACACACATAGAACAAAAGTAAGTAATGCATTTTACAAAAAAATTGATGCAGAGAGGGGTGGAAACCATTCAATACAACAAATCAATGAGAATCACAAACCTAGGGTATAAATTGCTGCCACCTAAATGAAAACTAGAGACTCTTGTGTTTATTTTTCTCAAAACCATATTTTTGATTGTCAACAAAGTCATGAAGAATATGGATTCAAAGAAGGGTTTGTGATGCTATATCTTATCATTATTCACTATTTCTTTGGCAATGAGGTTTTCAAAATTAGATGAGAATAAAAGTTTTCCAAATTAGTTGGAAAAAGAATGAAATACAGTGAATTCCACTAGCCATGCTGGAAATGGACTACTATAAGCAATGCAAATAGAATTCATAAGTAAATTTATGTTAAGTAAATGTCATGTTTTTATTTTTTTTGTTCTTCAAACTCATAAAAATTGAACTTTTTTATGCAAATCTAAAAATTGAACTTTTTAATGCAAATCCCATCTAATTCAATGTTGAATTCTAAGTCCAATTGTTATGATTAATAAAATCATTAAGGAAATTTAGTTTATATTGTAAAAAACAAACAAATATACTAAAAACAAACAAATATACTAAAGATAAACATTTCAATTACCAAAATGAATATATTACCTCAGATAATGTAAAATGATGTAGAAACTTCAAAATATCTTCTTCTACGTTGTCTACCATGCAGATTGGTGGTAAAAAGGTGATGGATCAAGCATAGATTGGTACAATATGAAGTCAACTGCAAAAAAAAAAGGCATTTCTAACTTGGATAAAGCGCTGAACCAAACAAACATAGGAGAATGTGGGCCTAAATCACGAGGTCAACCCTTATTTTTCCCGTTTCAAGGTAAAACCCATTTGGCGCTCTCCAAATTTGGCGAGTGCCAAATATTTTCCTCTGAAAAGGAGAGACTTCAGAGAGAGGGAGTCAAAGTGGGAGAGAGGGGGTGGGAAGGAGAGACCTAAGAAAGTAGGGTGGGAGGTAAGTGAGGCCTGACAGAGAGGGATTGTGACATAAGTGAGGCTTAATCCTTCAACCCTTAAACCCTAATCCATAGAGACAGAGACAAAGAGTGAGAGAGAGGGAGGGAGAGGGAGTGGGAGGGAGACACCCGAGAGAGAAGGAGAGGGAGACAAAGTGGGAGGGAAGCGGTGGGAAAGAGATACCTAAGAGAGTAGGAGAGAGAGGGAGTGAGAGATACAGGGATGGGAGAGATACAAGGAGTGAGAGAGAGAGAGACTTGAGAGACAGAAAGGGGGTGGGAGGGAGAGGGAGTACTCGGGGGAGAGGGAGTACTCAAGATAGAGGGATTCGAGAGAGATGGAGGAGGTGGGGGGAGATACATGAGATAGAGGGAGAGAGAGAGTGGGAGGGAGAGAGAGAGGGAGAAAGAAAAAGTGGGAGAGAGTGAGAGAGAGGGAGTGGGAGAGGGATGGGAGAGAGATAGAGGGAGTGAGTAGGAGAGAGACAGAGCGAGGGAGGGTTAAGGGTAGAGGGTAGAGGGTTTAATGGTTTAGGGTTTAGGGTTTAGGGTAGAGGGGAGAGAGATAGAGGGAGTGAGTGAGTGAGAGAGAGACCTAAGAGAGGGAGAGGGGATAGGAGGGAGAGTCTTGAGAGAGAGAGGGAGCGAGCAGGAGAGAGATAGAGGGTAGAGAGTTTAAGGGTTTAAGGGTTAAGGGTAGTTGGAAGAGGGGGTAGGAGGGAGAGGGTTGAGAGATACTTGAGAGAGGGAGAGGGGGTAGGAGGGAGAGTGTTGAGAGAGAGAGATGGAGGGAGTGGGAGAGGGATAGAGGGAGGGAGGGTAGAAGGTTTAAGGGTTTAGGGTTTAGGGTTAAGGGTAGAGGGGAGAGAGAGAGATGGAGTGAGTGACAGAGAGACCTGAGAGGTAGAGGGGGTAGGAGGGAGAGTCTTGAGAGAGAGAGGGAGGGAGGGAGTGGGAGAGAGATAGAGGGTAGAGCGTAGATGGTTTAAGGGTATAGGGCTAAGGGTAGATGGAAGAGACATAGGAGTGAGTGAGTGAGAGAGAGAGACTTGAGAGAGGGAGAGGGTGTAGGAGGGAGATGGTTGAGAGAGAGAGAGGGTAGAGAGTTTAAGGGTTAAGGGTTTAGGTATAAGGGTAGAGGGGGGAGAGATAAAGGGAGTGACTGAGAAAGAGAGACTTGAGAGAGGGAGATGGGGTAGGAGGGAGAGACTTGAGAGAGAGAGGGTAGAGGGTTTAAGGTTTTAGGGTTTAAGGGTTGAGGGACTAGGGAAGAGAAGGTGGGATGTATGGAGGGAGAGATGGAGGGAGAAGTGAGATAGAGATAAGGAGAGAAGAGGAGGGAGGGACAAAAATAGATGGATTGAGTGAGTGAGTGAGAGACCTAAGAGAGGGAGAGGGGGTAGGATGGAGAGACTTGAAAGAGAGAGAGAGGGAGGGAGTGGGAGAGAGACAGAGGGAGGG